>JAXQQM020080640.1:0-269739 GCA_034641835.2 Pinus albicaulis | reverse complement strand
CGCACGGTCCAAATATCCAAATCCCTTTATTTGTTAATAATAAATAAATAAATGATTTATTTATCTTTTTAAGGAAGTGGTTGAAGGATAATTAAATAAATAATGATTTATTTAATTATTTGTGGGTGATTTGGCCATATTTAACAAGGAATATTATCTAAATAAGATTTAAATAATTATTCCTAGAAAATAATAAGATAAATAAAGGCTTATCTAATTAATTTCTTTGTTTTTGGGTTAAACATGACTAGGAATAATAATTAAATTATGGTTTAATTAATTATTCCATGAGGAAAATTAAACAAAATAGGTTTGTTTAATATTTCCTTTTGGGGTTTCCCGTTTAGACCATAAACAACCTAATAAATGTGGTTTATTAAGTTATTTAACATAGTGAAAGCAATTTTACTTAGGGTAAAATTGGTCTTACATGGTGTACTTGGGTCCATCTAATGATAATAGGTTAGATGACCAAAAAATGGTGTAACACCTTTGCAGACCAGTCTGGCTTTATTCCTGATTACTGTCCTTGCTCATTCATTTTGTTTTTTAATACCCTTTTTGAACCAATGATATTTTTCTCAATTGGTCTAGGAACTAGTTCCTAGGTATTGTTCTTTTTAATTTGGTCTAATTCCTCATTCATTGCTTTTACCCAAGACTTGTCCTTGCTGGCTTCTTCAAATTTCTTTAGCTCTATTTGTGACAACATAGATATGTATACCTCTTCAGTTTTTTCTGTTAGCTGCCTTCTTGTCTGGACCCTTGCTTTCTTATCTCCTATGATTTGATCTTCGGGATGATTCTTCTGAGTGTATCTTGAGGGGGCTTTCGAGCTCAGCCCTTCATCTTCTGTAGTCTTGCTTATTTCATCATCATTCTGGTCTTCTTCTTCATGGTTATCTGATGGAATGCAGAAGTCAGTATCTCTTGTATTGTTTGGAAGTTCTTCATCAAATCTCACATCAATGCTTTCTACTATTTTCCGAAGAGTCTTGTTGTAGCACCTGTACCCTTTGATTTTGGATGCATATCCTAGAAATATTCCTTCATTTTCTCTTGCATCAAAATTTTCAAGATTTTCATCATTATTCTTTATGTAACATTTGCTACCAAATATTCTGAAGTGTTTGATTTAAGCTGGCTTTCCATGCCACAGTTCGTAGGGAGTTTTGTCACTGCTTGGCCTTAAGTGAGCTTTATTAAGGATATCTACTATTGTGTACACTGCTTCTTCCCAGAAGGTTTAAGTAATATTATTCTCTTGCATCATGGCTCTAGCAATTTGTTGAACAGATCTGTTTTGTCTTTTTTCTACTCCATTCTGCTGAGGTGTCCCTGCAACAGTAAATTGTTGTTTTATGCCATGTTCATTGCATAGGTCAGCAAAGTCATAATCTGTGAATTCACCTCCTCTACCTGATCTGATGCATTTCAACTTGCATCCTGTCTGATTTTCTGCTAATGCCTTAAATATTTTGAATTTGTCCAGAGCTTCCGATTTATTCTTGAGAAAAGCAACCCATGTCATTCTGGAGAAATCATTTATTATCAGCATGAAGTAGGATTCTCCACTTGGTGTTTTAGTTCTTGCAGGTCCACACAGATCCATGTGCACAAGCTAAAGTGGTCTTCTTGTTGACAACTCCTCTTCGGGCTTAAAGGATGTGCGGGTCTGTTTACCCAATTGACAAGATTTGCATATGGTATTAGAAGGTCTGTTTATTTCTGTCATGTCTCTGACTGCTTTCTTTTTGCTCAGTCTGATGATATGATCGAATCTGAGATGTCCCAATCTCCTATGCCATAACCATGACTCCTCAGGTTTGCTAAGATGACATGCTTCATCTTCCTCTTTCATAATGTAAAAATTTCTCTCTGTTCGAACACCTTTGAGTAGAGTCTTACCTGTGGTGCTTGATCTGAATTCACAGTCTTGTGCTCTAAATAGAACTTCGTAACCTTTGTCACACATCTGACTGACACTCAATAAATTTTCTTTCAGCCCATCTACAAATAGTACATCTTGGGCCTTTCCTCTGCCATTGTCTATGCTGACTGATCCTTTTCCCTTGATCTTACCTGATTTGTCATTTCCAAAAGTAACATTGCCAGATTTCTTTTCATCAAGAGTTATAAACTTACTTTTGTCTCCTATCATGTGTTTAGAGTAGCCACTGTCCAAATACCATTGAATTTTTAGATCTTGAGCAGTTAGAGCCAGGTCACACTTATTCGCCTTCTTTATCCACTGGAGGCACCCTTTTGTTTTGTATCTTTTGTGAGATGATGACCTCCATCTTCTTAGAGGACATTTGGAAGGTATATGTCCAAATTGATTGCATACACAACATTTGATCATAATTTTTGTATAATTATGAGTATGAACAGAATTTCTTTGATTCATAAACCTTCTTGAGGTGTTAAACATCAATATTTGTCCATACTTTCTACACTCAATGATTTTATGACCAAATTCCTTACAATAAAAGCAGTAACCATAGAAGCTATTTGCATACCTGATGTAAGGATGTCTCTTCCAAGTTTGCATCTTTTGCTGGTTTGAATTACTCCTCCTTGCATGAAAATATTCAGTAATGTGTCCCAGCTTGTGGCAGACATAACAGGTGGCATTCTTCATTGAAGAGAAGAATCTCCTTTGATGGTTTCCAAATTTTACATATTCAGGGGTCTTAGTATTTATTCCATTCTTTGCTACTAGTGGTTTCTTCTGATCTGTGTCTTCCTTATTGCAGATTTCTTCTTTTGTAGGAATTTTTTGAACTGCTTCATCATTCTTCTTTGCTTTTACAAAAATAATTTCTCTGTCAACCTTTTCTTTTCCTTTACTTGATTCTCCTTCATAGCCTATTCCAGTCTTTATCATAGGGGATCTTTGTGCAACCAAAATTTCATTCAACTTACTAGAGCTTGTTGTTTGAGAAGAGTTTGTACCCACTTTCCTTTGAGCATTTTCTAATTTCTTCATGAGACACACTACTTCTTCTTCCAACTTTTCTTGTTCTTGAGTTTTTTCTTTGATTTGCTTAAGTAACATGTCCTCTATCTTCTTGGATTCTTCAAGATCTAATTTTAGCTGCTTAAGGACTTCTAAATTTTGTTCTTCTCGTACATACTTGAGGAGAATGTCCTTTTGTTTTCTGCATTTCAATTTGAGTCTATAAATCTCTTCTAGAGCACTTCTTAGCTCCCCCTCAAGGTCGACTTCACCTTCTTCTTCTTCATATTCTAGCAGAAGACCTTCAATTTCGTCTATGACCATCAATAAGAATTCAGAGGTTCCTTCTTCACTTGAGGATTCATCTGAATCTTCAGATGTACTGCTGTCTTGTTGAGCATAAAAGGATTTTCTGTTGAACTTCTTTCCTTTCTGCCAGTTCTTTGTTTTATTTCTCTCTAACTCTTGAGCCTGATTCCTCACTTTCTTGTGAGGAAACTTAGCAGCATAGCGTCCCACTCTTCCACAGTTAAAGCATTTGAAGGGGAGTTTACATTTGTATTTACCTGAGCCTCTATCCAATTTCTTGACAAAATTTGCCTCTTCTTCATCCGAGCAGGAGCATATGTCTCCCTCTTCTTCTTTATTCTTTTCTATTTTAAATGCTTCTTCCCTCATACTTGGCTTCTTCTGTGGGAGCCTCATTTCATAGGCTGTTAGATTTCCAAGTAGTTGGTTCATGGTCAAGGTCTCCCAATCAGCTGTTTCTTCTATTGCAGACACCTTTGGATTAAACCTGGATGGAAGAGATCTTAGAATCTTTTGCATAATTATACTTTCTGGCATTTTTTCTCCAAGAGATTTCATATTGTTAATAATTTCTGCAGCTTTTAGGAAGAAACTGGCAATGTCTTCATCATCATTCATTTTTAAGTTTTCAAACTGGGCTCTATAGACTTGAAGTTTGGCAGTCTTTACTTTCTTGTCTCCCTCATGTATGTTTTCAAGAGTATCCCATATTTCTTTGGCATTGTCTTTATGCATTACTTTGATAAACTCTGCTTCACACAATCCATTCAGGATGGCATTCATGGCTTTTGCGTTAACCACAAAATCTTGTTTTGTTTCCTTCTCTATGTCAGTTGCCTTTGGGGCATATCCTAATTCCACCGTAGCCCAGACTTCTATTCCTAGAGACATTATGTATGTCCTCATTCTGATTTTCCAGAAGGCATAATTTTCACCAGTGAAAAAAGGAGCTTTATTGGTTGAGCATCCTTCTTTACTAGCCATCTTGGGAATCTAGGATCTCCTTTTAGTTGTTAGACTGGTACTAAGGAACCTGCTCTGATACCAATTGTTGAACTCTTGGTTACTGAGGGGGGGGGGGGGTGAATCAGTTTAACACATTCATATTCTTTTAAGCCTTTTATTAAACCTTATTTACACCTTCATTTCATGTCCAACTTAATATGTGAGTAATCTTAGAATGTGAACAACAAGTATTAATATAATATACTAGCAGACTTAATATGAGAAAAACAGGTATTAAGCAGATGATATAAATCAGATCAACACATAAACATCATGCACAAAGACACTAGATATAAGTGGAAACCCATAAAGGGAGAAAACCACATCTTATTATTGTTGTGATGCAAAGGCAAGCTCCAACTCCCTCTCACCACTGTTTTTCTACAGGCACCAACCTACAGGAGGCTCCTACCTCAATTATGCAAGCTACAACTTGCAAGGAAGCACCAACTCCCTTCAATTTTCTGCAGGCACCAACCTACATGAGGCTTCAACCTCAGTCAGCTACAACTGACAGCTATCAAGCTACAACTTGATAGGGAAGCTCCAACTTCCTCAATTTTTCAAACTAAATGTTTTTTGATTTACCTCAGATATCAGCTTTGTTTTGTAGATTCTCTTTCTGCTCTTCTTTTCTTAATATTCTCTACCTTACACTTCTATACTCTACCTTCTCTATATTTTCTCTCTCTCTTCTTTTTCCTTTTCCATACATATTCATGTTTCAATATTTATAATATTTCATACGGGACTATATATATATCTGAATTAACCCTCAACTTTGTTGCTAAACATTAGGCATTTCAAAATGCATCCATATGCATTAGAATTATGATCAGTTCTAGGCCATTCTTATGCGCACATTCCACTTTAATATATCAGATATTGTAATATATATCAATCAAGTCATAATCCCGTTTTTGCTCTCACTTACTCCATGCACACGATCATTACATATACAGGCTGTATTGCATTCAGTCAAATATTGAGACCGTTGGTGATATGAAATATGTTTACGAACTTCCACTTTTCCATCGAACCTTATTTAACTTAAAACCTTAATTGAACAACACACACATATGCGTGGGCCCCAACGCTAATGGTATCTCCATCCAACGGCTGTTATTGCGTCGCCTCGGCCTTGACGATCCAACAGATATCGCATGGGCTACTTGCGCGAACAATAACACGCGATGGCGTGCCGTACCTAGGTTATCCTTCACGCACTTTCTCAACACATCCATCGTCAGATCGCTTCCCTCCAAATCGACAGCTTATGTCAATATCGCTCCGCGTCTTTGGTCGATGGTTAACGCGCGATGGCACGCAGTGGGAGGCGGTTTTGAAATGTCGGTCGAGGACATGCGTCGATCAAACTATGGAATCGCTCGCAAATGGAGAAAAATCGCTTGCCTGACAGAAGGTGGTGCGATGAAAACCACCCTTCAACTCCAAACTGCGTTCACTATTTACTTCGGTCATGGTTCCATCTTTCTCTCACGCTCTAGGTTCCGTCCTCACCTTGTTCCGCTCCTTTATAAGTGGCCTTGGTCGCTGGTGTTTCAACACAGTCCTACTATATATATAATGCATAGTTCCATTACTCTGTGCTTCCAAGGTTCTGTCCATTAACGCCCTATTCAGTTGGGCTCAGGTTCTTCCGCCTTTCACTCTAATACTAATACTTCAGTTCCATCTTCTAATAATTCGCTCCTTTCGATATATATATAACTATTCTAATACTGTGCATTTGACTATGGTTCTGCCTCTCCTTTTGTGACATCGATCCTTCCGGCCCTTCAGATATATATGTGCAGAATCTCGAATGAGCCCTTATTTCAGAGTTATTCAATCAATACAACACATCTAAGTTTGGAACAGAGGATCTTCATATATCTATACTAACCCTTAATTTATACAGGTCATTTCCATGACCCTTCACACACAGTTTTCAACACTCTTTTCATACTTTCTATAATATGGTCCCACACTCAGAACCAGTTTCTCAAATCTAATATCTCTACTCCTTGACTGATGCTGCTCCTTGCTCCTGAAGCTCCTCTACTGCTCCTTTGACTTCTCCTAAGCCATCTCCTTTGCCATCAATGACAACATTTCCAACAACCTGCATGAAATTATTCAAGTATTTTGTCAGCTTCTTCCTTTAACAAACAATTTAATAAAATCCCACTATGATCTCTCCAAAAAAGTATATTGTCTAAAATACAAAATCTTACCGCCTTTAGTTTTAAGAATCTGGCTTTGGTTCTTGACAATCCAGGAGGAGCTTGTAAGTTTAGTAGTACAAATATGATATATGTATACCAAGGTGAGTCTGAAAAAGCTTCACTGATCATTGGAGTCACCATCTCTTCCTGACCATCTATTTGGGCAATAAAATTCATGTCTAGGGCATTACAATTAGATTCAATGATAAGTCTAGCTAATCCTTGAAATTTTATGAGTTTTGTGGGTTTTATCTCTATGTCATATTATAAGATAGTGGTAATCCACTTACCTCTTCTTCCATCAGGACCATCCTGAGTAAGAATGTCTTTTACTACAAAATTTGGGACATAGGCAATGATGTGAGAGTAGAGAATATAAACTTTGAAGTCTTTAATGGATTTACCAAAGCTAAGGCTTATTTCTCCATGATGTTGTACTTCAAAGGGGCATCTCTAAGGGTCTTGCTAAATAAAGCTATGGGTTGTTCAAATCCCTGGTCATTTTTCTGCAGTAAAAATGCAGTAATGGTGTGTTCTGAAGAAAATGAAAAAATTATGAAATTCTTCTTAAATTTAGGACTTATTAGGACTGGAGTTTTGGTTAAGGCCTGTTTAATAGAGTCAAATAACTATTTGGTCTAAATATTCCATTTAAGAACTGAATATTTTTTAAGCATGCTGTTTATTTCTCTAATTATCTCAGCTAAATTGGATATGAATCTTCTTAAAAAATTAATCTTACCTACAAAGGCTTGTAACTCTTTGATGTTTCTTGGTGGAATGATGTTAAGAATTGCTTCTATCCTAGCAGGATCTATTCTGATTCCTTCTTTAGAAATTATGTGTCCAAGTAACTTTCCTTCTTCTAATCCAAATAAAATTTTCTTAGGGTTTAAAGAGATGCCAAATTTCCTACATTTAATAAAAACTTGTCTCAGATGATCCAAGTGTTCATTATCAGTTTTGGAAAACACATTGATGTCATCTAAGTAAATAACCATTAAATCATGTATTTCCTTTGCAAAAGCTATGTCCACATCTCTTTGAAAGGTTTCCCCTGCATTCATTAGACCAAAAGGCATTTTTAAATACATAAAAGTGCCCCAAGGAGTAGTAAATGTTGTTTTGGTTTGATCTTGTTTTTGGACTAAAATATGGTTGTATCCTAAAAACCATCTAAAAGTGAAATCCTAGCACAGCCAACTACCCTTTTTAATATGTGATCCATTTTAGGTAAAGGGTAATTATATTTTAAGGACACTTTGTTTATATTCCTATAGTCAACACATAATCTAACCTCTCTTGTTTTATTTCTTGTTGGAACTAGGTTGGAAACCCAATCAGAATATCTAATTGGTGCAATTATCTATGCGTCATACATTATTTTCACTTCCTTTTCTATCAAAGGCAATAAAACAGGGTTAATTCTTTTCAACTTTTGTTTAAAGGGCTTTTGATCTTCTTTTATTGGAATTTTATGTTGAATTATGTTGGTATCATAGGATTTGAGATCCTCATAACTCTAAGCAAAAACATCTTGATATTCCTCTAAAAGAGCAATATATTTTTCCTTTTCTTGTTGAGGTAAGGTTTTGGAAAGTTTGATTATTTTGGGTTTTAACTATGTACCAATATTTCATTCTTCTATATCAGATCTAACTGGCTACATTTTGGGTTTTCTAGCTACATCATTTGAGTCAAAAAGATCTACTAAGGGAGTTAAACCTTTGGGTAAGAAATTATCCTTAAGATTCAATATGTGAAATTCATCATCAATAATTTCTTCAATCTCTACTTTCTCTAAGTTATATATATCTGATTGAGTAAATCTAGTTGGTTTAGCAAACTTTACTTTATTTACATCTATGTTATTAAAATCAATTTCACAATGTAAATCTTGATCTATAGTACAACCTGTGTCTATCTTACGGTTCTGAAATTCACCTTCATTGTTCATAAACTTGTAAATCTATTCATCTTGAGAAAAAATTTGCCAATATTTGAGGTTGTCTGGAATTACTGGTCTATGCTTGAATTCCGCAATATATATGTGATTAGGTTGGAATGGTAAATTGCATGTACTAGCAAAGGTTGCTAGACAGTGAGCTTGTATATTTTTTTTTCTAGGTATATCAACAAATTTACATTCCAATAAATCATCAGTTAAATCTAGCATAGTGTCTCTGTATTGGCTTAATATAGGATTGTAAACAAAGTATACTCCATTTATTTTTTTTATGATCAACTCTAAATATCCCATGATTAATATTCATTTGCCTCCTAAGTTCCTAATAATTCAGAGTCCTAGAATGAGGGTTTCATACTCAGCCATATTATTGGTACATTTGAAATTGAGCCTGAAAGCATGGCCTTCTGAGTGATTAGTTTCCATGTTGGTTATCCAAACTCCTGCTCCTGCTCCTAACTTATTTACTGAACCATCAAAGTCTAAATGCCATAAATATTCATGAAAGATATTATCATTGTTTGGTGTTTTGTTTTTCTCTATTAGTTTATTTTGGATTTCATTAGTTTCAGAGTTACATAAGATAAAATAATCAAGCTCAGTTGGTGCAGAGTAAATTGGGTAATTTATAGATCTTTCTAAGAATGGGGGGTCAAATAATGGGATTTCAGTTTTTACCACGTCCGAGTCAATCATCGAAGCACGAGGGTGAAACTCTCCCCAAGGTCATTCTTCTAAAGACATGATCTCTCCAATAGCTTCGTCTGTAGGCCAGACTTCATTGAGGAGATCCTTAGAGAGAACTGTGATGGGAGGGAGGTTTGTACCTTTGGTCGAAACCATAGCAGTGGAGGGTTTAGATGTGATTTGGATGGCTTGGTAAGCCCACTCGGCCGGTGAGAGCAACATCTGATCTCCATAGGAATCAATGTCTAAAGGTGCCAGGATGATCCATAGGTTGATAGAGCCATCCAAAGTGGTGGATATCATTGCAACCGTGTTTGGGATCTGTGGTGGCAGGAGAGGAAAACAACCCAGTAGGGAAGATGCCTTCAGAAGACCGGTACCGATACTGACGTAAGAGTCAGGAAAGCCTCCTATTAGGGGTACAATGCTACTTGGTAACATGGCATAATCAGGGGTGCAGAAGGATAGCTGATCCACTGTGACTATTTTCTCATTCAATGGAAATAGGATGAGTCGGAAGACCGAAGACACAATGGCGGTCATGGCATAAGACCAACTGCGACCAAGCAATAGATTATAGTCTAGATGGCGTTCTATGACTTCAATGTCCATGTTTACCATTTTCCCACTCAGAGTAATGGAAAATATAGAAAGGTATCCTTTTGGGAGGAATGTGTGGCCATCGAAAGCTTTGAGGGAATTCGACGGTGGTGTTAAGGTAGGAGAACCTAAATTGAGCCAGCAAGCTTGTGACATAACACAGGTCGAAGCACCTTCGTCTATGACAGTGCGATGGATTGGTCTCCCTTTCAACACAACCTACACCTGGAATGTGAGTTGGTGTGAGAGGCGAGGTTTAGATTTTTCCATATCAAAGATAGCTAGCATGGAATCCTGGGGGTCTATTCCACCAATGGCCAAAAGCAAGGCTTTCCTTTGTGTTAGACAGGTTTGTAATACTTCGAGAGCAGACATAGCTAATGGTTCCCATGCCAAATCTTCTACGATGTTGTAGTTTTGGGTTGCACGTGCAAAGGTGTTATGAGTCATGCATCGAAGTGTCCCTTTGGGGGGACGAATCACGGGGTCAACAATAGGCCGTTCGATATGCAAATTGTTGGGCGGTGGTGGATTTGAACTAGTACTAGGTTCTTGAGCATCTATGGTAGGATTTCCATAAAGCTTGGCTCGTGTTTTAAGTTCAACACTCTCAATGCCATAAATGGCAGATGGTCCTTTGCCGGAAGGATGCGGACCACCATTGCCCCGTTGATGGGGTTGTGGTGGATTTTCAACCATATGTTGATGTTGCTACTGTTTATTAGGGAAAGGATTACGAAGAACGATAGGTGTTTGCCCAGACTCCTTGTTTGCAATAAAATCAGTGCATTCCTACAGCCGAGGACATTTGTATGTCAAGTGGTCCTCCGCACAGATCTTGCAAGGAAATTTCATGGGTTTATCCTTCCCTTTGTCATTTTTGGTAGCATTTTTCTGATTATGGTTATTCTGATTGTCCGACTACTCTTCCGAAGAAGATGTCTTTTTCTTGTTCTTCTTATTTTTCCCACTAGGTTTGTGTGAGGTTTGCATAGAATTTACCTTAGTGGTAGGAAGAGTAGTCGTTTGGTGAGGGGTTGTGGTAGCTGAAGATGGCTGGGAGGCTTGCCCCCGAGACTGTTTTGTGGCTACACCAGAGATCATGCCAACGAGACCATCGGCATGAGCTCTAGTTTTCTGAGTAGTTAGAGGATTTGGGTTACCAGGGGCATTGGGGAGAAAATCATATAGCGTGCCAAATTGTGAATAAATTAAATCCAAATGTTGGGCACGAAGAATGCATTGATATTCTGTAACCACACCGGAAAGGCCAATGTCTTTAGATATGTGGGGTAGGAGAGACTTACAAAACCAATTGGCTAAGAGATGATCCGGGATTGGCGCTTTGACTAGCCTCCTCCTATGTATCCATTCATGAATGTGATCAGAGATGTGGGTGGCGGTTTCTTGCCACAGTGAGGTTAACAGTTCCATTCCGGTTTCAAATCTAATTGGTAATTGTAAGTTCTTTAGAAACTCTGTCGCTAAAGTGCCAAAAGTATTGATGGCGGCGCGTGGCAATTCAATGTACCACTTGGTAGCATTTCCTGTAAGAGTGTGGGGAAACAGTCGAAGCCGGACACTATCATCCACCATGGAATTGGATATAGACCATAGATGAAAGGTAGTGATGTGTGCAGCTGGGTCTTCCCCTTGTTTCCCATCAAACTTTGGGATGTCAGAAGGAATCTTGTGCGGTACTGGAGGCTAGATCAGGTTGTGATTGATGGGATCATTAGTCAGTTTATGGATATCAGGGATGTCCAGAGCTGCCAAAAATGGCAATTGTGGATTTTCCCTCGAATCTTACCAACGAAGTATGGGTTGACTACTTAGACCATAGGGTCCACCCATCAATGTGTTACTAGAAGGATAAGTAGGACTTTGATAAAAATTTCCTATAGGTGGAGAGGTAGGGACATATGGTTGCTGTCCATAGGGCATGTTGTATTACAGGGTGAATGGTTGGTTGCTCCCAGTATAAAAGTGCCCTCCCATTCCAGATGGAGGCTGGGGTGGGTTAGTCCATATGGATGCAATAGAGTTTCCCGGAGGCATGCTACTACTTGCATAGTTTGGCAATGGCATAGACCCTACACCTATATCTGAACCACTTAAGGGAATGGTATTGAAAATAGGTTGTCCCGTTTGTCCTAAGGATTGTAGGAGAAGTGAAATGTTCCCTGCTACCTGTGTGCTGGTGACACTGCCCCATAGTATAGTGGCCAAGGGGTTTGAACTCAGCAGAGGGTTCCAACCGAAAGGGTTGCTAAAAGGCACTGAAGTAGTCACACTCGTGGGAGGAGCAACTGTGGGTCCCAACATGGTCACGACAGGAGTAGATCCCAAAGGATTCGGTAAGCTACTGACAGTTGTGATGACCATCAGGTTGGGATTAGGTATGTGTTGACTATTGGGGTTACCAAGTGATGGCATAGAACTGACCACCGGTGGGGAGGATGTTGGTGAACCTATGATGGTTTCCATTGGCATCGACCCTATGGATGCTCGTGGTGAAATGGATGTTTGTGTGGCCAAAGACATATCTTGGCATGGTGGAATCTAAACTATCACAGGCTCCAACGGATCAGTGAGTGGAGGATTGTAATGAGGTACAACCCCTTCTATGAAAGGGTCCTCCAGAAATTCCATATGATATGAGGCTATGTGAAAATTAAGATTCGTCAAAGGAGACTACTCTTTCACAGAAGGCACGGGTTCACCAAGGTTCAGTTCTTCCTCAATAGTTAGAGGAGGTAGACCTTGCTGTCGGCAGGACAGATGGAGTGGGTCGGATGACGCCACGGTGACCTGTTAATTTTTAACCAATTTTAGTAAATTGTGATGTATTATAAAGTCTCATTGACAGTGATCACACACCTAAAAAAGAAAAAAGGACTCTCTAAAATCAATCAGCAAGCAGCCATAATAGGGTGCCTTATCTGAGTACTACCATTTTTTGGTGATGAAATCAAGTATCACAATAGTATACAGAGAGGGTTGGTCGAAAGTACAGTTATGGTCACTCTAGAGCTTCGTCCGAACCTCAAATGATAGGTGTAAGCACTCTCATGAAGATGAGTACCCTCCTAAAGACTGAAGACAGAGTGGGTCCATCTATTTTAGGTACCAGGATAGCTCGTCCCAGTCACCTTGTGTAAGTCCCTAAAAAGTATGGCCATTAAAGATACCTCAAATCACAGACATCATCAGGGGGGTCCACGGTCAAGGACAACATGCTATATGGGCAGAATACCTAGATCCCCGATCTAGTTTCGACATCCTCGAAGGGAACCCTAATATATAACACACCCACAGGATGCAGTCGAAGGTGGGCTACCTTCTTGTGCACCCAAGTGTTGTCTCGCGCTAAGCTCCGATAAAGGAACGGTCCCGATAATGTGAGTGCAGTAGGATTTCACTCGTTAATGACTCTAGTTTCAAGTTTTGAGATCTTGGGTGATTTTCTCACTTTTCCTAACCCAAGATCCTAGCCTAAACTACTGTTTGTGTGAGCTCAAAAAGAGTAATGTGATTGATTTTATTATCGCTTGATTCTTAGTGTACTTGATTATTAGTCTTGTGGAGGGGGAGTGGATGTATGAAATGTAATGAGACTCTGACTCAAGAAAACATGCAAAATATGCTCTAAATATTTAATTCGATGAAGAGTATTTCTAAAAGGAGAGGTTTCTTTTCATCATCCATGCACTAAAATTCAAATAGCACAGTTCAAATTTAAAGATTCAGACTTCTATCTACCTCTTCTTAACAGTCTATGAACTGAAATTTTCAGAATTAACTCAGCTAGATGCAGAAAAACTTAATTTTTTTTTTCTCTCTAAAAAGTAAATGCTTGACACTAAATTTTCAAACAAGAGAAAATAAATAGAAATTCCAGCTTAGTAAACAAGCACAGGGATTCAGTCAAGGAGAGATACTGATGGCCAAAAAAATCTGCAACCAAAAACACAATCACAGCAGTGAACAACAAGTTTTTGACTAAGTAACGCACTATCTCTGAGTAAAGACAACGTTAATCCAGAGACTACCACACTGTATTTAAGTAGAGACCGCGTTATAATGCACTGGAAAACCCACAGACGTACCGTTAGCCAGGGTAAAGTTCTTCAGATGGTCAAACAGAAACAGGATTGAACTTTGCGAGCTTCTGAAATGTCTAATGGGCATAAATACTGGTCAGAAGGGTCTGTGAACAGAGGAAAGAAGAAAGGAGGAAATAAATAGTCTGGAAAATATGGGGAAAATCCCCAGTGGAGTCGCCAATTTTTTTGTAGGGTAGAATGCTTGGCTTGTTGGTTATCGTATAACCCTCTCAGGGATTTCCGGTGCCTGAGGCAGACAGTAAAATTAACTGTATAGTTCACAAAAATGGCATATACATGTCCATATTAACTTAAAACCACTTGATATAATAATATAGAAGATTACCTCTTTGATGATCTTGGAGTCCTTTAGAGAGCACTAGGCAGTGAAGCAGTGGTTCTCCTTCACCAGCTCCAAATCTTGGTCCTGCAATCAATCAAAGCACCCATGTAATTTCTAACATAACATAATAACATATATTTTCTATCAATTAAGCCAATATATAATAAACATTTAAAATATGCACATTTAAGCCATTCATCTCATGCTATATAAATGATTACGTAATAATGACAATGTCAACGCATAGAATGGACAAAACAGATACAGTTCTATTGATTTATAAAAAGGAGGATTACAACCGTCGGTTGCACCAAGCCCTCCTCAGCCTTCCAATCTCTCTATCTCTCAAAGTGGTGATTTCTTGATCAACAAGTTCTCAATGAACCTCTTTGATATTTGACCTTCACACTACAACAATGATCTCTACTTCACAAGTATGCAAAAACTTTAGCAATCCTTCGACCTTGAATCAAGAGCCTTCAACTCCATTTTATAGGAGATGGAGAGAGCAATCATTGCCCTTCTCTTTCCACCAGTTCTGAATAGAAAAAACCAAGATGTTTCTCCAATCTCTATGCTTTTTCCTTCTTTGAGAGTTCATTTGTTTATGGAAAGGCCCAATAAGAGATTAGTGTTTTGCAGTTTCCTTTTTGTACTGAATCTCTTGTGAGAAAAAGCTGGAGATTCAAATCATTCTCCGCGGGATTTTCCCGTTTCAAACTTAAAACATGGGTAACGCTACCCTCTAGTTTAAATAGAGCATTTCCCTAGCCACTAACGTGGCCCATTCACCGATCAGATATGTTATAACGCTCTTGTGTTGTTATAGAGAGGCGTTACCTTGGCAGAAATAGGTTTAATTTAGGTCTTTGTATTCCTTCCATGTTTGTCTTCTCCTCTAAGTTGATGAGGAGGTATTTTGACCTATAATAGGGTGTAGCAAGCTGTGAGAAAATCTTGACGAACTTCCTGTAATAAGTACATATGCCAATGAACCCTTGAAGTTCCGTCACGTTCCTCGGCTCTGGCCAATCTTTGATGGACATGATCTTCTCCTCATGGACTCTCACTCCGTCCACTCCAATAATGTGACCCAAATTCAACATCTCCGTCATTCCAAACTCACACTTGGAGAGCTTACCATAGAACTGTTGATCTTCCAAGATATGTATTACTACCTTTATATGTTGGAGATGCTCCTCCCAAGTCCTGATATATATGAGTATGTCATCAAAAAATACCAATACAAACTTCCTCAGGTGACTGCGGAAGATATGGTTCATGCAAGACTGAAAATTAGCTGGGGCATTGGTTAGCCCAAAAGGCATAACCAAAAACTCAAAGTGCCCATAATGACACCTGAAGGAAATCTTCAGAATGTCCTGTTTCCTCACGTGAATCTGATGGTACCCCGATCTCAAATCAATCTTCAAGAAGAACTTGGCTCCTCTCAGCTCATCCATAAACTCATCGATCCTGGGTATAGGAATACTTGTTCTTTACGATCTTCTTTTTCAGGGCCCTGTATTCAATACACATCCTCAAGGTGTCATCTTTCTTCTTCACCAACACCATGGAAGAAGAAAACGGACTCGTGCTCGGTCTGATGTGCCCAAGAGCTAGCAACTCCTGGATGGCCCGCTCAATCTCATCTTGATAGGCTTTTGGATGCCTATAGGGGCTAGTGATCACCGCCTGAATGCCCTGCTCAAGCTCAATGGTGTGCTCGAACCATCGGTTTGGTGGCCGACCTGGTGTTATATCCCCAAACACTACATCATACCTATTAAGGATGGCCTGTTTATCAGGATGAACTACCTGACCTGTGGTCTCTGCCTCTGATGCCTGCAACTCAACCGCCCACTCTATGTCTCCCTTCCATAAATGCCAAAACAGTCTGCGGTGGGTAAGTGTTCATCCTGCGGATCTTCTCGTGCTTCCTAGTATTCTTATCATCCCACTCCATCTCCAAGGCCTCCCAATTAGTGGTGACCTTCCCCAAGGTAATCAACCACTGAACACCCAATACCACATTGGTATCTGGTATGTTTACCATGAAAAATTGGTCCGTCACGGTGTAGGTACCCATCGTCACTGCTAACTCTAGAACATACCGGGCACACTGCATCATCTGAGCTCCTGGAACTAGAACTGAAAATCCATCGAAGCTCTCGATCGGTATACCTCTCCTCTCAACCATCTGTGCATCGATAAAGTTGTGGGTTGCCCCACTATCCAAAAAAAATGATACTCACTGGCCACGTACTGTCCCTCGTACACGCAGTATCAAGTACTTGGGTAATCCTCGCAAGGCTGCAAGGGTCCCTCCTGTGGGTGCAAAGGCTGCACCTCCTATCCCTGGAGGTGGAGGTGGAAACTGATCCTGGGCCATCTGAATATCTCTTGCCTCCTTGTCATCCTCCTCATCCTCTTCCCCGCTATCATCGGAGAAGACCTCAATGAAGTGTGCTTTTCCAGCAGCACACCTATGCCCTGGTGCCCACGGCTCCTGACAAGTGAAGCACAACTGCTTCTTCCTCAGCTCCCTCGTGGCATAATAATCTATTTGTGCCCGTCTTGGATTCCCCTTTGGAGGTGGAATCCTCACATCCTTCCCCTTGGGTTGGAAACCCTGTCTCTGGGGATAAGGTGTACGAGTCCTGGGCAATGCATCCTGTAAATCCCGTGTCCTGCTAATAGCATCCTGAAGTGTAGCTGGTCTAGTAGATCTCACTAAACCCCTAAGTGGCTCTACTAACCCCTCCAAAAAAATAGAGATCATCCATGCTACGGATAGATCTGGCACCAGCACTGTAATCCTCAGGAAATCTGCAATGTATTTCTCTGGGCTCCCAGTCTGCTTGAGCCTCGTCAACTCAACAAAGTGTTGTTCCATATCCCTCCGGTCAAATCGCTCCATCAATCTCCTAGTAAACTTGACATACATCGTCACTATAGAGTGTCCGAGTGTGACCATCCCATGGAACCACCAACCTGGGCCTCACCATCCAAATGTAATGTCGCCACCTTGATGGCCTCCATCTCCGACATCTGGTTAAGCTGGAAATAGATGTCCAGCTTCTCCACCCAAGACTTTGCTGAACTGTTTGATGACCCGTCAAACATAGGCAAATGGAATCTGCTAGATGTGCGGTGGCTATCTCCATCATGATAATGTCGGTGCCCTTTATGATGGTCACAGGGTCTACCATCCCGCTAGAGCTGAAAAAAATCTCGGAATGAGAGAGCATCCCTGAACTCCTGCCCATATGCCTGATACTCTGCAAAATACTCGCCCATGTGTCCGAGCTCTGCCTCTTGCTGAGCTCCTGCCCCTGTTTCTACTCCCAAGAAAGTGGGCATGGTAGAGCATGTAGGTGCATGTGAAGCCATCAGCTGAATAGTATCACGCTGAGTAGCACCATGCTCTGGCAGATGGTGGGATGTACCTGATCCCTCTCCTACCTGGAATACTCATGGGGTCTCACGCTGTTTAGCCTCTACAGCGGTGAATCTCTGACCCATCACCTCGATCTTCCTCGCTAAATCCTGCACCGATTTGAGGAGTGCCTCGCCAAACTATTTGGCCTCAGTGTCATCTGCCATCAGCTCTCTCTGCTCTAAATCTAATACAGGCTCCTCCTGTTCTGCGTCTGTCACAGGCTCCTCCTGCTCTGTGTCCACCACCCGATCACAGTCTCCCTCTCCATAGGTGTTCTCCAACCTACGCTCACGATCTCTGTACTTCCTGCCTCTGTAACAAATATATGGCCTCTTTCCCGGTGTCATAGACAAATAGCTCCACAGTCTGAGCCAGAACTATGCTCTGATACCACTGTAATATCCCGTTTCATGGATATCTCTAAAACACGACAAAATCCAACCAGAGATGGACTGGGAGGGCGTTTACCAGATATGCTGCCTCTAAAAAGAGGATGAAATCTGGAGGCTACCTGGCCTTTCCAGACTTTGTCTAAAAGTATGAAATAAACACACCAAGTGGTATAGAACTAGAATGCTCAAGAATATATAAAAATAACAGTGCAGCAGACATAGAATAACATAGAAAGAATGTACAGCAACTCATCCAGAAATATAGAGAGGAAATGCTAAGCCATTTTATTAAACTGAGAAATATAATGAAGTACAATAGGTGATCAGAGTGATGGCACCTAAACTTGCTCAAGGAAAGTGAGGAAATACTCTCAAAATACACCATAAATGGCTACTCTCTGAACTACGTCCCAGCTGCTGGAAAACTACCGTGTAGGTGCTACTACTGAAATGAACTGATAACTAGGGGCTTCTCCCCTTGTCAGAATGAGCTGCAAATCTGGAATCCTCCTCTACTCACCAATCCCGACAAAACCCAGAAACCATATCAGAAATGGCCGACCTCCGAAAAACACCCCCTTGGGGAATTACGCTGGCCTCCAAGGCTCTACGCAGAGGATAAATAAGAATTACTAAAATACCACCTCAAACTCCACCAAAATACTCCCAAAGGAAAAGGTTGATCCTCTGCTCAAAAGATCGGCTCAAATATCCTGCAAAAACCCTGATCCAGAACACCTCCTAGATGGACTGCATCCTCCCTCTGAGTGACTACGCAGTCTCTATGAATGCTTGGCTCCGCAAAAAACCTAAACACCAAAACCTCCTGCGAAATGTTGAAGAAATAACCTTGCCCAAGCAGGGAATCAAAGTCCCCTGGGGCTAAGGGCGAGATCTCCGACTGGAGACACTCAATGCACTAAAGAGTGCCGCAGACAGGCTAAACCGCCAGCGTGCTCAAGAAGTCGAAATGACCAACTCAATATCATCAACAATGAATGAATCCAATGAGGAGGCTCCTCCCTCTTTTATAACGTTGGCCTTCCTCCAAAAACCTAAGGCCTATCTCCTCAACGTAGCCTCTCTCTCTTGCCACGTGCTCATCCTCATTTGCGTAGTAGCTTCTAGAGCATATGTGGGCCCCCACTCTACGTGGTGTTTGGACCCCCTTGGCTCCCTTTAAGTCACAAATTTGTGCTACTAGGGAGTGTGTTTTATTCCACTAAGTGAGTTAGACCCTCTCCACTCACTTTTTATTTATTAATAAACTATAGACGGAAAAATTGAGCCAAATCGAATATTCCAATTAGCCACTGCTAATTAGGAATATTAAAGTCTCCCTCAGAAAAATGTTGCTTGTCCTCAAGCAACTGAAGTGATGGATGCTACAAAATCTTCTCACTCTCCCAAGTGGCATCCTCATCCGGTAAATTCTTCCACCTCACTAAGAATTCCTGGACTGTCCTGCTCCGTAGCTGCCTCTCCTTGGTATCAATAATAGCCTCTGGCTGCAACACCAAATGCCCCTCATCATCCATGGGTGGTAGCTCATCTGTCACTGTCACCTGCGGCCCCAGTGCCTTCTTCAGGCATGATACATGAAAGATGTTATGAATCTTGCTGCCTTGGGGCAGCTCCAACTCATACGCAACCTGTCCAATCATGTGTATCACCCTGTATGGCTCGTAAAAGCAGGGCTTGAGCTTTTTATCTCCCTTCTGCTTCAGTGACAACTATCGGTACGACTATAATCGTAGGTAGACTAAGTCCCCTACCTCAAACTATCTCTCCACCCAACCTCTGTCAGCATACAGCTTCTGTTGGTTTTGTGTTGTAGCCATATTATCCTTGAGAGCTCGGAGGATGTCCTGACTCTCTTGGATCCAAATCTTGGCTCTAGGAGCCTTGCTAGCGTTGAACATCACATCAGCAAAAGATAAAGAATGATACCCATACAAAGCATAAAATGGTGACATACCAATGGACATGTGATGTGTCGTGTTATAGCAGTACTCCCCTAGATGTAACCACGTCAACCATGCTCACTGCTGCCCACTGACATAGTTACGCAAGTATCCCTCCAGCCACTTGTTAACTATCTCCGTCTATCCATCCGTCTGTGGGTGGTAACTGGAACTCGGTGTCAAATCCGTCCCCACTAGCTGGAAAAGCTCCTGCCAAAATCCGCCCATGAAGCGGTTGTCCCTGTCAGTGAAGATGGTCTTAGGAAGACCATGTAGCCTGAAAACCTCTCTGAAGAACATCTCGGCCACCTATGCTGCTGTGTAGTGCACGGATATGGAGAAAAAGTGTGCATACTTTGTGATTCGGTCAAAAACGACAAAGATACAATCCTTGCACTACACCATGGGCAACCCTGTGATGAAGTCCATCGAGATACTCTCCCATTTCCTCTCCATAATGGGAAGAGACTGCAATAATCCTGCGGGATGGCTCATCTCCCCCTTGTTCCTCTGGCAAACATCGCACTCCCTGATGTGCTGGAGCACATCATTCTTGAGGCCCTTCCATGAGAACCTCTCTCTAATGGCCCTGTAGGTTTTAGTAAACCCCTGATGGCCGGCCAATGGTGAATCATGGGATGCTTAAAGTATCTTCTTCTTGAGTTGAGATCCCTCGGTCAAGAAGACCCTATCCCTATAGTAGATGATCTCATCAACCACCTTGTACCTGTCATCAGCCACCTGTCCATCCAGAACTTCACATGCAAACCTGTCCTTGGAGTACTCCACTAAAATTCGAGCCCTCCAATCTGTATCCAAGCTCATAAGAGATAACGTGGCCGGTCTACGTTAAAGTGCATCTGCTACCACGTTATTCTTACCCTTGACATACTCAATGTCAAAGTCATACACTTGGATCTTACTGATCCACTTCTGCTACCTCTCTTGTAGTTGCTTCTGCTCCAAAAATAATCTGAGGCTGTTGTGATCAGTCCTCACCCTGAACCTGTTCCCTACCAAATACTGTGGAAATTTGGCCAAGGCATGCATAATGGTCAACATCTCCTTGTCGTATATAGAATACAACCTCTCATGTGGAAGGAGCTTCTGGCTCTCAAAGGCTATAGGTTGTTCTCCCTGCATTAATACTACACCGATCCCCTCTCCCAACGCATCACACTCCAAAAAAAATGGCTGCATAAAATCTGGAAATGCAAGCACTGGGAAGCTACTCATCACCTCCTTGAGCCTGTCAAAAGCTCGCTACACTGTATCTGACCAACTGAATGCCCCCTTCTTCGTCAAATTTGTAAGGGGTGCAGCAAGCTGTGAGAAACTCTTGACGAACTTCCTATAATAAGTACATATGGCAATGAACCCTCAAAGTTCTCTCATGTTCCTCGGCTTTGTCCAATCTCTGATGGCCCTGATCTTCTCCTCATGGACTCTCACTCTATCCACTCCATTAATGTGACCCAAATACATCATCTTTGTCATCCCAAACTCACACTTGGAGAGCCTAGCATAGAACTATTTCTCTTCCAAGATATGTAGTACTGCCTCTATATGCTGGAGATGCTCCTCCCAAGTCCTTCTATATATGAGTATGTCATCAAAAAAGACTAATACAAACTTCCTCAGGTGACTGCGGAAGATATGCTTCATGCAAGACTGAAAAGTAGCTGGGGCATTGGTTAGCCCAAAAGGCCTAACCAAAAACTCAAAGTGCCCATAATGACACCTTAAGGCTATCTTGGGAATGTCATGTTCCCTCACACGAATATGATGGTACCCCAATCTCAAATCAATCTTCGAGAAGAACTTGGATCCTCTCAACTCATCCATCAACTCATTGATCCTGGGTATAGGATACCTGTTCTTCAGGGTCTTCTTGTTCAGGGCCCTGTAGTCAATACACATCCTCAAGGTGTCGTTCTTCTTCTTCACCAACACCACAGAATAAGAAAATGGACTCGTGCTCAGTCTGATGTGCCCAAGAGCCAGTAACTCCTGGATGGCCCGCTCAATCTCATCCCGATAGGCTTTGGGATGCCTATAGGGGGTAGTGATCACCACCTGAATGCCCTGCTCAAGCTCAATGGTATGCTCGAACCCTCAATCCGGTGGCCGACCTCGTGGTATATCCCCAAACACTGCATCATACCTGTCAAGGATGGCCTGTATATAAGGATAAACTAACTAACCTATGGTCTCTGCCTCTGATGCTCGCAACACAACCGCCTACTCTATGTCTCCCTTCTGGAAATCTGCCTCCATCCGGTGTGCCGAAACAGTCTGTGGTGGGTAAGTGTGCATCCCACGGATCTTCTCATGCTTCTCGGTCTTCTTATCATCCCACACCATATCTAAGGCCTCCTAATCAGTGGTGACCTTCCCCAAGGTAATCAACCACTGAACACCCAATACCACATTGGTATCTAGTATGTTGACCACGAAAAAGTGGTCTGTCATGGTGTAGGTACCCATCGTCACTGCTAACTTTGGAACATACCGGACACACTGCATCGTCTAAGCTCCTGGAACTAGAACTGAAAATCCATCGAAGCTCTTGGTCGGTATACCTCTCCTCTCGACCATCTGTGCATCGATGAAGTTGTGGGTTGCCCCATTGTCCAGCAAAACTAATACTTGCTGGCCACGTACTGTCCCTCGTACGCGTAGTTTCAAGTACTTAGGAAATCCTTGTAAGGCTGCAAGGGTCCCTCTTGTGGGTGCAAAGGCTGCACCTCTTGTCCCTGGAGGTGGAGGTGGCAATTGATCCTGGGCCATCTGACTATCTCCTGCCTCCTCTTCATCCTCCTAATCCTTTTCCCCGCTATAATTGGAGAAGACCTCAATGAGGTGTGCTTTTCCAGCAGCACACCTATGCCCTGGTGCCCATGGCTCCTGACAAGTGAAGCACAACCGCTTCTTCCTCAACTCCCTCCTAGCATCATCATCTATCTGTGCCCGTCCTGGATTCCCCTTTGGAGGTGGAATCCTCACATCCTTCCCCTTGGGTTGGAAACCCTATCTCTGGGGATAAGGTGTACGAGTCCTGGGAAATGCATCCTATAAATCCCATGTCCTGCTAATAGCATCATGAAGTGTAGCTGGTCTAGTATATATCACTAAACCCCAAAGTGGCTCTGCTAACCCCTCCACAAACATATAGATTATCTGTGCTGCAGATAGATCTAGCACCATCACTGAAACCCTCAAGAAATATGCAATGTATGTCTCTGGGCTCCCAGTATGCTCGAGCCTCATCAGCTCAACAAAGTGCTTTTCCGCATCCCTCTAGTCAAATCGCTCCATCAATCTCCTGGTAAACTCAGAATACGTCATCACTGTAGAGTGTCTGAGTGTGACCATCCCATGGAACCACCAGTCCTGGGCCTCACCATCCAAACTTAATGTCGCCACCTTGATGGCCTCCGTCTCTGACATCTGGTTAAGCTGGAAATAGATGTCTAGCTTCTCCACCCAAGACTTTTCCGAACTGTTTGATGACCCATCAAACATAGGCAAATGGAATTTTCTAGATGTGCAGTGGCTATCTCCATCATGATAATGTCGGTGCCCTCTATGATGGTCGCGGGGCCTACTGTCCCGCTAGAGCTGAACAAAATCTCGGAATGAGAGAGCATCCCTGAACTCCTGCCCATATTCCTGATACTCTGCAAAATACTCGCCCATGTGTCCGAGCTCTGCCTCTTGTTGAGCTCCTGCCCCTGTGTCTGCTCCCAAGAAAGTGGGCATGGTAGAGCGTGTATTTGCATGTAAAGCCATCGACTGAATAGTATCATGCTGAGCAGCACCATGCTCTGGCAGATGGTGGGATATACCTGATCCCTCTCCTACCTGGAATACCCGTGGGGTCTCACACTATCTAGCCTCTACAACGGTGAATCTCTAACCCATCACCTCGATCTGCCTCACTAAATCCTACACCGATTTGAGGAGTGGCTCCCCAAACTGTTTGGCCTCAGTGTCGTCTTCCATCGTCTCTCTCTGCTCTAAATCTAATATAGGCTCATCCTGTTCTGCGTCTATCATAGGCTCCTCCTGCTCTATGTCCACCACCCTATTAGGTAGACATGACTCGGGGTAGAGTCAATGTTGACTAGGGTAAATAGTAGTGTTTTCGGGGCACATGGTATTGTGCACCCATGGTTTTAGCCCATGGTATTGCACGTAATGAAGCTTGTAAGAGGCTGGGAATACATCATTGTAATGTAGGCCTGGAGGTGAACGTTGAAGGCTCACTTGGCCGGATTGGCTAGGGTTGTGGCCAA
Organism: Pinus albicaulis; assembly: GCA_034641835.2. Classification (NCBI taxonomy): domain Eukaryota; kingdom Viridiplantae; phylum Streptophyta; class Pinopsida; order Pinales; family Pinaceae; genus Pinus; species Pinus albicaulis. The sequence goes on along the minus strand of JAXQQM020080640.1, from coordinate 245,440 downwards.
TGGTTAATGAAATCTCATTGGTTGGGTTTTTTCCCTGGAGTTTGGGGTTTTCCCAGATAAACATATGTGTTTATGTTTATGTGCTTTGTTGCTGGTTATGTTTATTTATCTCTCAGTAAATTCTTGTTTTATTTCTGCAGTAAATTCCTAACAAATGGTGCTTGTGCTGTGAAAGGGCGAAGAAGAACATGGAAAGGTGAAATGCAATTGAGGCCTTATCAAAATGAGAGAATAGATGTGCAGGTGGATTAATTAAAAATTGATGAACCATGTATCTGATGAGAATTCCTAGAGGATTGGTGGTTACAGAGGCTGGTGACCCATGTAATTCGGTAGATGGGCTCTTTTTATATTGAAATTGATGTATAAATATGATGTCCTCTTTGGAGAGGACATCATGAATGAATGTAGAGAATGTTCATACAAAGAATAGCAAAAAAAAAAAATATTATAATGGAGTTAATGTTTTGCTTGTAAATGGGCATACTGCTGTAAGACCTGGTATGGCATGCGTACCCCTGGGTAATCACTGGTAAAGTCTAGGTTAGACCTAGGTGATAGGGGGGATGTCAATTTTACAATTACCCTGGGTAAAAATTTGAGGGGGAAAGAGCTAGAGTGAGCGGGGTTGTCTCACTTAGTAGGTTTGGATGTATTTAGTCAATAATCCCCAAGTCAAGTTTAAGGGGGGAATTTTTAGGTAAACATGACTCAGGGTAGAGTCAATGTTGACTAGGGTAAATAGTAGTGTTTTTGGGGCACCTGGTATTGTGCATCCATGGTTTTAGCCCATGGTATTGCATGTAATGGAGCCTATAAGAGGCTGGGAATACTTCATTGTAATGTAGGCCTGGAGGTGAGCGTTGAAGGCTCACTTGGCCGGATTGGCCAGGGTTGTGGCCAATGGTTAATGAAATTTCATTGGTTGGGTTTTTTCCCCAGAGTTTGGGGTTTTCCCAGATAAACATATGTGTTTATGTTTATGTGCTTTGTTGCTGGTTATGTTTATTTATCTCTCAGTAAATTCTTATTTTATTTCTGCAGTAAATTCCTAACACACCCAAGCACAATTTCCCTCTTCGTAGGTGTTATCCAACCTACGCTCATGATCTCTGTACTTCCTGCCTCTGTAAAAAATATATGGCCTCTTTCCCAGTGTCATAGACAACTAGCTCCATAGGCTGAGCCAGAACTATGCTCTGATACCATTGTAATATCTCGTTTTGGGGATATCTCTAAAACACGGCAAACTCCAACCAGAGATGGACTAGGAGGGCGTTTACCAGATATGCCACCTCTTAAGAGAGGATGAAATTTGGAGGCTACCTAGCCTTTCCAGACTCTTTCTAAGAGTATGAAATGAACACACCAAGTGGTATAGAACTAGAATGCTCAAGAATATATAAAAATAACAGTGCAACAGATATAGAATAGCATAGAAAGAATGTACGGCAACTCATCCAGAATTATAGAGAGGAAATGATAAGCCATTTTATTAAACTGAGAAATATAATTAAGTATAATATGTGATCAGAGTGATGGCACCTAAACTTGCTCAAATAAAGTGAAGAAATACTCTCAGAATACACCAGAAATCGTTGCTCTCTGAACTACGTCCCAGCTATTGGAAAACTGCCATGTAGCTGCTACTACTGAAATGAATTGATAACTAGGGGATGCTCCCCTTGCTGGAATGAGCTGAAAATATGGAATCCTCCTATACTCACCAATTTCGACAAAACCCAGAGACCATATCAAAAATGGCCAACCTCCGAAAAACACCCCCTTGGGGAATTACACTGGCCTCCAAGGCTCTGTGTAGAGGCTAAATAATAATGACTGAAATACCACCTCAAACTCCACCAAAATCCTCCCAAAGGAAAATTTTGATCCGCTGTTCAAAATATCAGCTCAAATCTCCTGCAAAAACCCTGATCTAGAACACCTCCTAGATGGACTGCGTCCTCCCTCTCAGTGACTGCATAGTCTCTATGAATGCTCGGCTACGCAACAAACCCAAAAACCAAAACCTCCTGCAAAATGCTGAAGAAATAACCTTGCCCGAGTAGGCACTCGAAGTCCCCCAGGTGTAAGAGCGAGATCTCCAACTAGAGACACTCAATGCACTACACAGTGCCGCAGATAGGCTAAACAACCAGCGTGCTCAAGAAGTCGAAATGACCAACTCAATATCATCAACAATGAATGAATCCAATGAGGAGGCTCCTCCCTCTTTTATAACATTGGCCTTCCTCCAAAACCCTAAGGCCTATCTCCTCAATGTAGCCTCTCTCTCTTGCCACGTGCTCATCCTTATCTGCGTAGTAGCTTCTAGAGCATACGTGGGCCCCCTCTCTACGTGGTGCTTGGTCCCCCTTGGCTCCCTTTAAGTCACAACGTTGTGCTACTAGGGAGTTTTTTTTATTCCACTAAGTGAGTTAGACCCTCTCCGCTCACTTTTTATTTATTAATAAACTATAGACGGCAAAATTGAGCAAAATCGAATATTCCAATTAGCCACTGCTAATTAGGAATATTACACTTTCATGGCTGCTGTCATGAATTTCATGCTCTTTTCTGTCTTCTTCTTCACTGTTGCTATCAACCTCTTCATTTTCTTCACTGTTATCATCAACTTCCCTGACATTTTGATCCTTGGTATCACTAATGTCATTAGCATAATTATTGCTATCAGTTACCATGTTTTCTGCTTCATCATTGTCCTCTTTTTTTGCAACAACATCACTGCCCTTATCACTACTAGGAACCTCATTGTTTTTACTATCATTGTGGCTCTTAGTTTTACTGCCACCATTATCATCATCTATCTCTATGTCATTTCCTTCATTTGTGTCCATACTGTCTTTTGCCTCTTCATCTCCAACATCATCATCATTATCGTGGCTGATTTTTTCATCATTTGTCTCATCTTCATTGCTGTCTACCTCTATGTTTTCTGTTACATTGCTAACCTCTTCCTCTTCACTCTCATTATTTCTCTCTCCTTAATTAGTATTTTATTTCTCATCATGGTCACTTCCTTCTTAATCTGATGCATTGGGAGAAGGTGAGGTAGGAAGGTTTTCTTGAGGTGAGGATACATGTGTAGATGATGAAGCATGATCAATAGAGATGATGAGGGAAAATTTTGCTGAGGATGAGGCTGTGGGTTTGTGAACACTTCATGAGAAATTAACACTTCCCATGGTATGCCTTTTTTCTCAAACTGATGTATCTCAACCATCTTGATTAAAGAGTGATGAAACAAAATTTGCATTTGTTGGGAATAATTCCTATTTTGCACAACATAAGACATATTGTCAATACTCCTATAGAGGTAGTAGGGTAAATGAAGCATCTTAACCCTAGTTAAGTGCATGAGTAATCTGATATGATAGGAGTAAATTCTTAGAGTACCTCCCCTCACACGTAAAATATTTCATGATGACCCTCATCAAGGGTGTACACCTCTTCAACAAATGTGAAAACGAGAAGATAGATTTGTGGCCTTCTTTGTATCTGGGTTTAAGAAATGGCTCATAGCAACTTATGTATAAATTTTCTCTTTTGAACCATTTTTCACCAACATTGGGTATGCTGGTAGCAAGGGTAATGGCATCTGAGGAAAGTTCAAAGGTCACCCCTGCAAATTTTTATTGTTTTTCGTGTAGGTTAAGGATGAATAACCTTGTGAGCTCTGGGTGACTTTGTACCTGTTGGACTCTTTCAAAAAATTGAAAACATCCCACATTTTGGAAACACAAGACAATCATATGAGAGGCATTAAGCAACATTGTGATTTGGGGTTCAAACCTATTAACTTTCCCAACTCTGTGTTTCTGCCTCCTAGGCACTTGGCCTTCTTCACCACTACCATTTCCTCCTTATCCTGACATTTTGATTACTGTTGTTTTGGAAAAAAACCCTAGCTCTGCTTGTGAAGTTGATATGAGAAGTGATGGAATGATGGTAAGAAGGCAACTTTTTTCAAGTGAGTGGGAGGGATGAATGAAGGTGTGAGTGTATGGAATAAAGCCTTTAAACCTTGATGGATGGCCAATTTCAAATCTTTGCAACAACACTAATTTATCCATTTTTTACTGATATCCCTTTGTTTGCAGATGATGGAGGTTTAAACAGGGTTTTTAGCATGAATATTATGGTTTTCACTCCTTTAGGGTTTGTTCCATTTCTCTTGACATCAAATCATCAAAATTATTTCGAGGGAAAGGTATGATATCCACCTACCTATTTAAAAATGCTTTGAATACCCTTGATAGAAGCTTGGAGGGGTTTCTGAGGCAATTTGAGAGTTTGTAGGTGATGGAGGAGTTTCAGGCCGAAAGCGCAGTGCTTGAACACAGATTTGGGCCTATCAAGCTGTGAACACACAGTGCTTGCATGTGTTTCGGGCTTGTCGGGTTGTGAACACGTAGCTCTTGCACGCGTTTTGGGCTTTTCGGATTGTGAATGCATAGCGCCTGAATGCATTTCGAGCCTGTTGGGCTGCCTTGCCCAACGTGTAGCGCCCGCCGGAATGCCTTTGCATGGGCTTGTCAGGCTTCCTGGGCGAATGCACAACGTGCCTAACCCTAAACACGTAGTGCAGTGCAATTTTTCACAGGGAATTCCTTCGAACATGCAACGCCTAACCCTGAACGCATAGTGCCGACCTAAACGCGTAGCACTGGGTAGAATTTCCCAAATTCAACTTGAAATTCAAAATCTTCTCTCTTGGATGCTCTGATGATATTTGTGAGTGCATAATAAGTTATGAGGAGAACAAAATGATCCTTTATAATCTAGGAAATTAAATCAAACTTTGAGAACCCAATTTCCTAATGTTTTTAATCCTCTTACTTTTCACTAAGTCCTTTGACTCTTTGTTGTGTAGGAGACTTAAAAATCCTCTAAGTGATTTTTCTTTTTTCTCCTTCTTTGGAGGACTGGACACAGTAATGTTTGCACAATTTTTTGTGCTTTCCTTCACAATTTTTTACTAACCACCTTCAGTGTTTGTATGCAGGTTTTCTAAACATGGTGAATTTTGACCTTTTTAATTCTGAGGCTTGATACATTTTCTTCTGACACCTTTTAGACAATCACTCTTTTTCCACTACCATAGGTTTTAAACAATGCCTTTCACCTCCCTAGGCCACTTCTGATTTGCAGGTGCTTAGATTTATAATTTAAAACTTGTCCACTGATACTCTTTACCTCTTTCACTAATCCTTAGGCATGGTAGACTCACTTTTGACAAATTTTTGGATGTCACACACAACAATCTCTTCAAACCTTCTTTCTGCTATCATCATGGAGGCCTAACATCTTCACTTTACCTCTTTTGACTATATTTCCAAAACCATAGGTTTCTTTAAGCACAAGTGTTTTCCTGTCTTCCTGTCATGAGTTCTCTTGATTCAGGATTAAACCTCCTACCTCATCAAATTTCTTTTGATGGATCTCTTAACACTCCTATAGAAGTGTCAAAATCTTAGGATTCAAAAAAATTGAATTTTGACAAGGTAGTATTCTTTGGGAACTGTTAGATCTTCTTTGAATAACCATGTCTCAATATTCCAATACATTTGAGTCAGCCTTATGCACAAGAAAAACAATATTTGGAACACCAATGATGACATTACAACCTATGAAACCCTAATTGACCTAGTGGGAGGAGTCTTTGACCTGGCCTTTGACTGAAATTGGTTTTAGAGTCTTTAAGTGTAAAAATAGAGTATTGACAAAGAAATGTTTTTGAAGATCCAAAATCCAATGTAATTGGTTTACCTAAAGAGAATAAAGAGTTGGTTTTGAGACCATCAACCCTTGAGGGGCCTAGCGAACATGGAAAGGAAAGGTTGTTTGGTAACCCTAGATGAGAAGTGGAGTGATGGGAAAAAGAAAAACAGGGTACTGAGGTTATAGGTGGGAAAATAGGATATAGATGAGTGGCACAAGCCCATGAAGGGTCTTTTAAGAGTGGTAGGTTAACCATGGAATGGAAAAATAGTAGAATAGTGAAAATTTTGATATAAGGATAATGAAGGCAGTGAGATTTCTAAAACTCACAATATTCAGGAATCTTGTTTTTAGAAATCTAGAACTGATATTTAGTCATCTACAGATAGTAAAATTATTGATGACTAATAGTGGCTTCACTTGGGGAGGGCAGCCCCTTTTCAAGAGGTGTCTAGGACCTCAAAGCTAAAATATATGAGTTTTGAAGACCAGTGCCTTACTTGCACTTTGCAGATTTCTTTCCTTCATCTCTGATTTTTTCACATTGAAGCTAGGATCTCAAAATCAGAAAGACATGCTTGCTAAACTTCATTTCTACCTACACATCATACCTTGCCTAACATATTTTCTTCTTTTGGGTGCACTTGGACTAGCAAACCCTTGACATTCCTTTTCTCTTGAAAGAAAAACAAATTATCTACTTGTACCCTTATCACTTCCAAGAGTTCATATTATGCTGATGAACTCTTTCATTCTCTACCTAACCTTTTTATCTGTCAAGATAAAGTTGTTTGAAATATTTTTATTCCCTAGCCTACTAACATGAAATTTAAAACCTGATCATACCAGGATTAAGCAATCTGATTTGTCATGGGCTGTGGAATTTTGGACAAGCTGCACAAAGATATTTATTTTTGTACAATCAAAACTAGAAAACATGATGGCTGTGATTTAGAATTTTTTTATGCATCCCTCTCTTTCTCCTTGGTTTATATTTGAGCATTGAGAACCAAAAATTTATTTTCCTAATCTATCCTACTAACAAGTCAAGTTTAAATAGTCTGACAAGACTTCTTTCACTAATATATCAGCATAAATTTAAACATGTCTAATCATGATTAGGCTATATGTTTAAACAAGACTCCTTTTCTTAACAAGTAGTGGCATTTAGGCTTGCACACTTTCAACAACACTCTTTTTTGGGTATGGGGTTGTACCTATTCTTTTCCCGCCCTCTTTTACTTATTTTTTCTATTTTTGTGTTTTTGTTTCTCTTATCTTTCATCAAGAAATGTTATGTACAATGAATGAAAGTTTCAAATTAGGGAATTTGACAAAAATAATACTTGAGCATCCTGCCATTGACAGGACCTCCAAATACTTCAGTTCCATCCAGCTCTTGCAAAAATAATGCATTGTTACCTCTAATTGAATGGATGATGTAGGGAACCTTCCATAAATTTTCAAAATTTCCATGTTTTCCTTTGTCTTCTCTCATTGAATCCCACTTCAACACTCTGTCTCCAATGTGAAAATCATTAGCCTTGGTCCTTCTGTCAAAGATCTTCTTGATGTTTTCTTGCATTACTTGTGTCCTCTTGTAAACTTCTTCTCTTGACTGCTACAAATGAATGGTTTGGTTTAGCCTCCTTTGCATGTAATTCTCTTCTGATTGCATCTCTTGGAGGAGCTTCATCACTGAAACTCCCAAGGATGTTGGGAAGACTGCATCCATGCCATACACTAGTTGATAGGGAGACATACCGATTGATTTCTTGGTGGTTAGTCTATCAGCCCATAGTGCATGCACTAGTTTTCTATGCCATGCTTTTTGGTTTTCTTCTAGCAGCTTATTGATGATGTTCACTAAGATTTTGTTAGAGGACTTAGCGAGCCCATTACCCTGAGGGTAATAATCTATTGAATTTCCTAGTGTGATGTGCTACTTGTAGCAAAATTCCACCATTTTCTTGGATTTAAATGCAGCAACATTATCGGTGATTATCTTTCTTGGGCAGCCAAACCAGGATAAAATGTTGGTTTCAAGGAATTTGATGATGAATAAGTCAGTGGCATTCCTAGAAGGGGTGGCTTCTATCCACATGGTGAAATAGTCTATAGCAGTGAGGATCCACTTGTGTTGGCCAGATGAGGTAGGGTGGATTTCTCAAATGAATTCCAAACCCCATTGTTGAAAAGGAGCTTCAACACTGATAGGATGCAAAGGTAAAGGTATAAGTTTTCTCCTGCCATCAAAGATTTGACACTTATGGCAAGTCATCACTAGCTTGTGGGTATAAGAGAAAAGGGTGGGCCAATAGTAGCAGATCTAAGGATCTTGTTGGCAGTGGTTTTCCGGTAGAGGTGACCTCCACACTCTCCCTCATGCAACTCATGCATGATTCTATTTGCATCATCTTCAAGCAAGCACTTAAGCAAGATACCAACAGAACATTTCCAATACAAAACTTTATCTATGATGCAAAAATTTAAAGCCTTTTGTTTCAAGAATCTAGCTTTTGTTTTGGACAAGGTAGGAGGAGCATTAAGATAAAGAAGCACATATAAAATATCAGCATACCAAGATGAATTTGGAAATAATTCCTCAATGGGTGGAGCTATGAATCCTTCCTGTTCCTCTAATGCATCAATCATATTCATGTCTAGTGCTTGAAAATTTGATTCAGCCATGAATTTTGCGATTACTTGTCCTTTAATCAGTTTAGTGGGTCTGATTTCCAAATCTTATTCTAAGATAATAGAAATCCATTTACCCCTTTTACCATCCGGGTCCTGATTTAGAATGTCTTTAACAATTGTATGTGGAACAAAAGCTATGATATGGGAATGCAAAATGTAAACTCTAAAATCTTTCAAAGCTTTTACCAAGGAAAAGGCTTATCTCTCCATGATATTAGATTTAGAGGTGCATCCCTCAATGCTTTGCTGAAGAAATCTATGGGATGTTCTCATCCCATTATGTTCTTTTGAAGCAGTACTGCAACAATATTATGTTCTGATGCAAAGGAGAAAATGAAGAAAGCTTTGGTAAAGTAGGGGTTGACTAGAACCAGTGTATGGGTGAGTGCTTGTTTTACTAGTTCAAAGGATTTTTTGGCTTCCATGTTCCACTTGAATCCTACTCCTCTTTTCAGCATATTCGTGATGTCTCTTAGGAGTTCAGCAAGGTTGGGTATGAACCTTATTAGGAAGTTAACATTTCCAAAGAAAGATTGCAGATCTTTAATGTTTCTTGGGTGGCTGATTTGTAAGATACCCTCAATCCTTTTGGGGTCTATCTTTATCCATTCTTCAGAAATGATGTGGCCTAAGAGTTTTCCTTCTTGAAGACCAAATAGTGTTTTCTTAGGATTTAAATATAGGCCATACCTCCTACATTTTTCAAAGACTTTTCTCAAGTGAACTAGGTGTTCTTCATCTGTTTTAGAATAGATAGTGATGTCATCAAGGTATCTGACTATGAAGTGGCCTATGTCCTCAGAAAAATCTATGTCTATGGCTCTTTGGAAAGTAGCCTCCGCATTCATTAACCTAAGAGGCATTTTGACATACATGAAGGTGCCCAAAGGTGTAGTGAAGGCAATTTTGTGTTGATCACTTGGAAGTACTAGTACTTGATTGTAACTTGAAAAGCCATCAAGTAATGAGATTCTTTTAGAGCCTAACACCCTTTATAGTATATGATTCATCTTGGGTAAAGGGTAGTTGTATTTTAGGGAAGCTTTGTTCAAGTTTCTAAAGTCTATACATAGCCTAATCTCCCCAATTTTTTTCCTAACTGACACAAGGTTTGAAACCCATTCTGAATACCTAATTGGGACTAAGATCCCAGCATCATACATATTTTTTATTTATTTCTCAACTAGAGGGACTAGGATGGGGTTTATTCTTCTCAATTTTTTCTTGAAAGTTTTCTGATTTTCTTTGAGAGGAATATTGTGTTGAATAATGTTTGTGTCATAGGACTTAAGGTCTTCATAAACCCATGCAAAAACATCTTTGAATTCTTTTAACAACTCAATGTAGTGTTGTTTCATGTGAGGTGGTAGAGTTTTGGAAAACTTGACCATTTTTGGATTTTCTATGCTGCCTATGTTGCATTCTTCTACATCAGCCTTGGTGGTTTCCATTTTTGGTTTCCTAGCAACATCATTGAAGTCAAACAACTCTTCTAATGGGGGAAGACCTCTTGGTAATGAATTATCTTTGCATTATATAACCTCAAGGTATTTCTAATCCAAATCTTCAAACAATTCAACATCAAGAGGATCTTTTATCATGTTTATATCAGCAATACAAGGCAGCTCTGTCTTGTGGACTTGTTTTTTAGCAATACAATCTTCTTGATGGATTAAGTCCGATTTTGACAATTCAAACTTAGTTTTAGGCTGCAAGAAGTCTTCAATATATTTTTCATTTTCAAATATTTGCCAATAATTATCCAGGACTACTCATCTCCACTTGACTTCTATTGTGTATTTTTCATTTGTATGAGGTGTTTGGAAAGTGCTAGTAGCAAAGGCAAGTTCATTAGCAAGGGTGTTTTGAGCTCTAGGAATGGAGGTTATTTCATACTTCTCAAAAGTTTTCAGGAGTTCTAAGGAAAGATTCCTATATTCCCTTAGCCTAGGATTTTTGGCTGAACACTCTCCTTTGATTTTTTTAATGATCAACTCAGAATCTCCTAGAACAAAAATTTTCTTAGCTCCTATGTCTTTTAGCAAATGTAAACCAAGGAGAAGAGCCTCATACTCTGCAATATTGTAGTGCATTGAAAATCTAGTTTGTATGTTGTGAAACTAGCTCCAAAAATAGAAGAAAAGAGATATCAACGCCTTAGAAATAAGCCACTTCGAAGGGGCAACCTCCAATACATTACGTGAATGAACAATTCTTGGATGATACAAATGACAAAACCTCCTTTCTATATATAGGATTCCATGGGGCCACAATGTAATCCTAGCCCACCTAACAATAATAATTTAAGGGCACAATAATAACAATATGGCGGTTACAAGGGTACAACAATAACAATAAGGGGGTTACACTAACAACAATAAGGGACTATACTAGTAATATAAGGACCTAACATGCTCCTCTCCTTCAAAAATGTGTTGTCCTCAACGCTTGAGTAGCTTCAGGTTCTTTTGCATAAAATTATAATCCTCACATGTAGAATCTTTCATTGGTAAGTTCTTCCATTTAATGAGATACTCTAAAATTGATCGATTTCGTAGTTGTCAAGTTCTTGTTTCTATGACTGCTTCAGGTTCCAATATGGTTTTTCCTTCCTCATCAAGTTCTAGAAATATTGTTTGAACTGGAAGTTTGTCCCCTATAACCTTTTTTAAGCATGAAACATGGAAAACTGGATGCACTCACGAAGAAGAAGGAAGCTCCAATTTGTATGCCATAATACCAATCTTTTGCAAAACCTTGTAAGGACCATAGTACTTTGGTGATAATTTAATATCCTTATTAGCTTGCTTGAGGGACATTTGATTATATTTTTGTAGCTATAAAAATACCCAGTCTCCCACATCAAAACTTCTCTCACTGCAATTTTGATCTAGCTGTTGTTTCATTCGATTTTTTGCCAAATTTAGGTTATCCTTTAAGAGTCAGAGAACTTCTTGTTGATGCTCGATGTGATCCTCCACTGCTTGAACCCTAGAATTTTCCCTTAAAGAAGATGTTATGGATGGTGGATGATATCCATAAAGTGCCATAAATGGGGTCATTTTTGTTGTAGTATGGAAGGTAGTGTTATACCACCATTCAGCCAGAGGTAACCACTTGACCCATTGTGTTTGCTTATTAGATACAAAACAACGAAGATATCCTTCCAAACATTTATTCACTGTCTCTGTTTGACCATCAGATTGAGGATGATAAGATGGGCTATGAGCTAATTGAGTACCCAAACAAGAAAATAATTCTGTCCAAAAAATTCCTATAAAAATTGGATCTCTATCACTTACAATAATCTTGGGTTTCCATGTAGCTTGTGAATTGTTTCCATAAATGCAGTAGAAACTATACTCGCTTTAAATGGATGAGATAATGCACAAAAGTGTGCATACTTGGTAAGTATATCAACTACCACCATGGTGACACTACTTCCTTCAGACTTAGGTAAACCTGTGATAAAATCCATTGAAATATCCTCCCAATGTTGACTTGGAATGGATAAAGGTTGTAGAAGACCCGAGGTCTTAATTGTCTCCACTTTATTTTTCTAGCAAACCAAACATTCCGCCACAAACTTTTGAATATCAGATTTAAGGCCATCCCAAAAAATTTCTTTCTTCACCCTTTGGTAAGTTTTTAAAAATCCAGAGTGTCCTCCTAAAGGAGAAGTGTGCAATTCCAAAAGAATATTTTTTTTTAGTTGGGAATTCTTGCAAATATATAAGTGATCTTTGTACCATAAGGAATCATTTTTCCAACTAAATGTATTAGATGTACTAGGATCTTGCTGCAACTTTTGAATGAGAGTTAGCACTTCTTTATCCTTCTTCCATTCATCCCTTGCTTTGGTTATCCAATCTAGTTGGATAATTGAAATGGCACAAAGCAATGCTTCCACCTCTTCATCCTTTCTTGAGAGTGCATCTGCAACAACATTTAGCTTCCCTTTTTTGTAGATGATTTCAAAGTCATAACCTAACATCTTTGTGACCCATTTTTGTTGTCTTCTGAAGATAGTCTTTGTTCCAAAAATTGTTTAAGACTATCATGATCGGTTTTCACCTTGAATTGTCTTCCCATTAGGTAAGGTCTCCATTTCTTTAGTGCATGTAGTATTACTAACATTTCCTTCTCATAAATAGCCTTTTGTAAATACTTTCCTTTGATTGAACGATTTTAAAAATCAATGGGTCTTCCTTCTTGCATTAAAATAGCACCAATTCCATTTCTTGAGGCATCACATTCCACAATAAAGTTTTTAATGAAGTCTGGCATAGCTAAGACTGGTGCTAGGCACATTGCCTCTTTAAGATGTTCAAAGGCCTTAGTTTCTTCAGGAGTCCATGAAAATGCATCTTTCTTCAATAATTTTGTTAGAGGTTCTGTTATTCTCCCATAATTCTTAACAAACTTGTGACAATACTCTGTTAACCCTAGAAACCCACGCAATTGCTTTATGGTTGTGGGGAATTTCCATTCCTTAATGGCTTTAATTTTCTTAGAGTCTACCTTAATTCCCACATGAGATACAATATGACCCAGATATTCCCACCTCTTTTACTCCAAAGAAACATTTGGATGTTTTTTCATATAATTGTTTCTCCTCCAATATTTTGAGCACCATGTCAACATGTAGAACATGATCCTGGGCCAAGACCTGTTGTAGATTATTATATCATCAAAAAATACTAGCACAAATTTTCTAAGGAATGGTTTGAAAATGGAATCCATCAACCCTTGAAATGTAGAAGGTGCATTTTTAAGGCCAAAAGGCATGACCAAAAATTCATAATGACCCTCATGAGTTCGAAATGTTGTTTTCATAATATCTTCAGCCTTCATTCTAATTTGATGATATCCTGAACGAAGATCCAACTTGGTAAAATACATTTCTCCATGTAATTCATCCAATAATTCATCAATCACAAGAATGGGAAATTTATCTTTAATAATGAGCTTATTGAGTTCCCTATAATTTGGACACATGCCCTATGATCCATCTTTCTTGTGCACCAATACTACTGGAGCAGAGAAGTTGAATTATACCAGCCTCTAACATTTCTACAATCATATGTTCAATTTCGATATTTTGGACATAAGGATATCTGTAAGGCCTGATGTTTGGAGGACCACTTCCTAGAATCAAATGAATAGCATGATCATGATCGCGAATAGGTGGGATTCCTTTGGGAGTATCAAACACCTTGGAATGATCATCCAAGACTTTTTGGAGATCTGGAGAAATAGATGATTTTGATGTTGGAACTTCCAGTGAGCATAATTGTGCAATTACGCCTCATTTTTCTTTCTTCAGAAACTTTTTCATGACATTAGAGCTTATTATCTTTCTTGGCTTCCCTGCGATACCCCGTAATTCGATTTCCTTTCCTTCTGAAAAAAATTTCAAGAAAAGTTCTTGAAAATTAAAAGCTACCGTCCCCAAATATTGTAACTATTGTACTCCTAGTTCAACATCAACACCTCCGATTGGGATGGAAAGCATTGTACTATTAAATACATATTCCCCCATGGCTAGCTTTATATTATGGCATTTTCTAGAGCAATTTATAGTTCCTCCATTTGCAAACATCACTTGACATTCTGATGCTGGGTATAGGAAACAATTCAATTCCTTGGCTACCTTACAATGAATAGAATTATGGGTACTACCCGAATCAATCAACACTATTACCTTTTTCTTCTTGATATGTCCTTCTATCTTGAGAGTTTGAGGAGTGGTGATTCCTGCCAATGCATTACATGATATGGTCGAAAAAATTTCTTCTTCTTCTAGGGTTTCTTCCTGGTGTATATCCTCTACTATTGAAGTTTCTTATTCATTTTCTTCCTCCTCTTCAAAATCTATGTAAAATAATTTCTTCTCAGTGAACTTATGACCTTTAGTGTATTTGCTATCACAATTGTAGCAAAGCCCTTTTGATATTTTTTCTTCCAATTGTTGTGGTGTCAACCTTGTAGGTTGTGGAAGTCTAGGAGTAGCAACACTTCTATCTTTATAGATGTGAGTGGTTGGCTTCCTTGTCGCCATAATTTTACATTCAATTTTTCTTGCCAACCTGAATGCCTTCTCCAATGAATCAGGTTCCCGAACACGAACTTCATGTTGTATGTTATCCTTTAAAGTCCCAATGAAGACATCAATCTTGTGTTCCTCTGGAATATCAATTACTCTTATATTCAATTTTTGTAAGTCCTCAATGTGCTCTGCCACTGAACCCTTTTGTTTGAGATTTATCAATTGGCCTAAAGAATGTGTTTCTCTTTGTATCCTCATAATGTGCTATCATTTCCTCCGTAAAAATTGACTAAGTGACAATTTTTTTACGGGAGCAAAGCCAACGATACCATACAAATGTATTTTGTTCTAATGGTAAAGTTGCAATGCATACCTTTTGTGCGTTTTTCACATTATTGAGATCAAAATATTGCTCCATCTGTAGTATCCATGTTACGGGGTCCTTGCCATAAAACTTCCTCATATCCATCTTTGGAATATGGTGGTTCTTCCATCCAACATTAGACTTTATGAAATCATGATTAACATTTATTTTTTTCTCATCATAAGTTTCCTCTACTATATTTTCGCCATTAGGAAACATTTCTTGTATCAACTTTTCCAAACCTTCTATGTCTACTTTTAGATCATTCTTCATGTTTTCCACGTTGTCTTTCATTTTTTCATCGATCTTAGCTTCCATGTCATCCATCTTAGCTGCCATGCCCACTTCCATGCCATCAATCTTAGCTTCCAAACCATTCAAATTAACATCCACGCCTTTCTTCAAACCATCCATCTTATTTTCCACGCCTTTCTTCAAAACTTTCATTTCATTTTTTGTTGCTCTTTGTGATAGCGAAATTTGGTGCACTTGCTCTTGTAATTTTGATATCTCATGTTGTGTTTCTTCATCTTCATGAGTCATAGTAGAGCCTTCTGAATGCTTAATGGGTGTTGAATTCTTTTTAGGGGGAATTTTAGAACCCAATACTAATATTTATTCTTCAATATGCCCTTGGAATAAATTCAAACTAATTTTTTTCAAACGAGACTTATGTAATTCGAAAAAAATACACACCTTTTTTCTTGCTTTTGAGGAGCTCGATATTGAAACTGAATTATCTCTGCGATTTCGTATCTTCAATATCTAAAATTTGGCTCTGAGGTAGCCCTATGAATCCTCTTTCGAATGCCATAGGTTTGACCTTATTTGGATTCCTCAAGACAAATTTATGTCCAATCTCCCACAATGACCTAATTATGGACTCATTCAGTAGAGTGAACTTGTACGACTTACCACGTGTCATCGTTTGCTCCTTTCACTTTGAAATAGATACAAAGGAAACTATAGGTCATTTTCTTCCAGCCAATTTTTACATAATTCCAATCCGATGCTCAGAGAGAGATTTATGAATATTTTCCCACGATCACCTCTTTGAGATGAAAATCGGGAGCCTGAAAAAGACCTAACTTCCACAGATCATATCTCCGAAAATATTGTGAACCAAGCTCTAAAATTTTTGGATGATGTTCCTTAGGATTTTGGCTTGGCGCTCTAAAACTTTCAGCTTCTGAACCTTCGTAGAAAAATAATTATAACGAAAATTCCATGATGACCTGTTTGGTGCAGCGAAACCCTAGAATACAAAGCTCTGATACCAAATGTTGTGAAACCAGCTCCAAAAATAGAAGAAAAGAGATATCAATGCCTTAGAAATAAGCCACTTTGAGGGGGAAACCTCCAATACATTACATGAATGAATAATTCTTGGATGATAGAAAGTAAAAACGTCCTTTCTATATATAGGAGTCCATGGGGCCTCAATGTAATCCTAGTGGGGCCACAATGTAATCCTAGCCGACCTAACAATAATAATTTAAGGGCATAATAATAACAATATGGGGGTTACAGGGGTACAATAATAACAATAAGGGGGTTACAATAAAAACAATAAGGGACTATAATAGTAATATAAGGACCTAATGTTGTAGGAGTGACCCTCATTTGTGTTGTGTATCCAAACAATAGCTCCTGAACCAGCTTTTCCACCAGAGCCATCAAAGCTCATGTTCCAAAGTGTTTCAAGTTCAGATTCTCCATTGTGTTGTTGTTCAGGGCTGCTAGAGTTTTGGATGTCATTTTCTTCATTTGGTGATTGATTTGACTGTTCTGGTGGGCCTAACTCTTTCTCATTTTAATTTACTTGTTCATTAATTTCATCTTCATTGTACAAGATAAATGAGTCAAGGTCTGAGTGGATAGAATAGAGAGGGGTTTTGTTTGGCCTATCTTGGTTGCTTACCATGTGTTTCATGTGAGTTTCCCGGTACAATCTCCTTGTTTGGTTAAAACCTGGGATGGTATCATATGACATGTCCATTTGGATATTCCCTTGAATTTTGGCTCCCCGTGATCTAGATAAAAGCATGCCATGATTCGGGGGAATGTCAGAAACCACTATGTCCATAACTAGACTCTTAGCATGTATTTGGGCTAGATTAACACACAGATCTTTGATTAGACCCAAAAAATTTACTCTACTCGAATCGAAAGAGTACAAGTCCTTGTAAGGTTTGGTTATTTCTAGGCCTAATCTATACATCACCACCTTGGGCATGAGATTGTGTGAGGCACTGAAGTCTAACATAGCATTGTGCAATATTTTATCATGAATGTTTAAGCTAACATAGAAAGGAGGGACAACTCCCTCTTGATATTTTCCCTCCACCTCAGGTCCAAACAACAGCTCTGGTTTGTCATCAGTTAAGTTCAGAGTGTCGGTGTCATTTCCTATGTTCAAAGCTTTCAACATTTGGGACTGTTGAGCCCTAAAAATGTCTTTTATTTTCACCAAAATCCGCTTCATTCCATCAATCCTTTATCATTTATAGGCCTAAAAGATTAATAAGAATGATTAAAATCACTTTAAGAATACATGCAATGACTAACTTGTTGTACTTTTTTTATTTTGTTGTCTTAATGAATTCTGAGCAGTTTTAGCTACAGAATGCAGTCATTCTATAGCTAGTCATATGTTCCGTAGCTATCTTAGTGTTTAAACAGGTTACAGGTGTCATCTGAGGGAAAGACGTATATGGTTAGACTCCAAAACTCTCCTGCATCATTCCTTGTCATCCACGAAGGCTGAGTAAAAAACTGGAAGTGATTATGCATGTGGACAGAGCTAAAATCCAAGAAGTAGATTTCTATAAGGATAAGGACTCTTGATTAGCCTTCAACAAATCACGAGTCCTCAACAAGAGTTTTAGTTTTAGTTTGAATGTAGAAGACACCTATGCCTATTTTTACTCAATATCAGTTATGTAATTGCCTATAAAAATAACTCGGTGAACCAAGAAAGACAGTTGATATTTTTAGTTTTCGAATACTGTGATACTCTGTTTCTAAGCATTTTAATTAAAGGATCATAACTTTGATGTTGTTCTAGAGATAACTTTAAGGAGTTAAAGATTGGTATTCCAATATGATAGTAGAGGGCCCCTGCTATCTGAAGAGGCTTTTACACGCTTTCTAGATAAGTAACCTTTAATTCTGTTTTGTTATATCCCTTACTCAGGCAGTTTTCTGAGTTCGTTTTTTTGCATTATGTTTTATGTCGTTTACTTATGTCAAAGATCCTCATTGTAATACAGTCAATATTGTTCTCAGAATATGTTCCAATATATATCTAATACATGAATGATATCTAGCTGTAGTACTTTGAGTTAATTGCATTTCAGTTATGTTAGTTAGATTTAGAAGATCCTCGTTATTTTATAAGCTATTCTTGTTCTCAATCTCTTCTAACATATCACTATTATATGAACGAGAATTAATTATATTATTTTGAGTTATTGGCATTTTATGTTTTACAATTAGGTAAGAGATTCTCATGTTATTACAAACAGACTTTTTCTCAAGTTGTTCCAAGAAATCTCTAATTCTTGAATAAGACTTAATAGTAATATTGAGAGTTGCAGACTAATCGTTTATAGGAGATCCTTGTTACATTAAGCTTCATCTCTTTCACAAAATTCATGAATGAGATACAGTTCTAGTGTCATAAGTTATTTTAGCATAGGGATCCTTACTATGTTACAGATGATCTTTTTCTCAAGTTGTTCCAACAAATCTTTAACAATGAATAATATTTCTCTGTAATGTTTTAAGTTATTGTTTTCTAGGAGATCCTCACCACATCAGAACTAATCCTTTTCTCAATTTGTTCCAATATATCTCTAATGAAATGAATTGGACTAAGTTTAATGTTATGAGTTACTTTCTTAGCAACTTTACAATCTATGGATTAGCATTCCCTGTTTTTTTTATCATTCCTAGTTTAGAGTAGATCTTGCAATTAAATTATGTTTTCGTGCATTCAGTGACATTTCCTTTTCTTCCTCTTTGCTATTAATTTAGTTTTCCCCCCCTTAGCATAAAATAATATTAAAACATAAAACCAAAAACATCAGAAAAACACTAAACACAATGAAGTAGGAAGAGGATACTTAGGCACATATGGTGCACATACTTCAACAGTTTACTAGCCCTGGTCGATGATTTATGATATCAATTTAGAAACACTAAATTGACAAAACAGGGACCTATATACATCCTGAGTTACTAGTTTAGCAAGGGGTATGCTTATTTTGATTTTGGCAATCTCACCCTCAAAACTGAAAAGTATTTGTGTTTTTGGTATATTTACATCAGTTTTATCAACCATGATTTTTTCTGTAATTTTAGTTTGTTGATTCTGATTTGGAACCTTATTCAAAAGAGTTTTTTCAGGGCCACTAGTTGATGTACTAGGGCAACTAGGGTCACCATTTTGTTGGCTATTTTTGTCCTTTTTTTGGTCAGGTTTCTTAGCCATGGTGTTTGTGTTTTCTTCTGCCCTCTTAGGAGTGTTTTCAGTGTCTAATTTGTTTTTCTTGGAGGCATCTTGGTTTTTTCTACTCCTAAGGTCATACTGCCTATGAACCTCCATGATAGAATTCTCAAATCCTATTTTATAGTCTTCAGAATCCTCATAGTTTGTTTCAGTTTTTTTTGAGGAAAATAGACCTTTTTCTTCTTCGGTGAGAAAAGTATTATCCTCATCATCAGAGCCTATCACATTTACATGGTTTTCTTCCAGCTCTTTAGCTTCTCTTTCCTCTTCATATAAAAAATTTTCCTGGAAAGGAGGTCTGATTTGTTGGTCATTCTCTCTTTGTCTGATTTGAGGAGGGTCTCTTCTGAAGTTTTGGTTCCTATTTCTGTTTTTAGGATTGGCTTGGTTTTCCCTAGGAGGTGTTCTTTCATTCAAGTTGATTTTCTCCATCATTCTTTCCATTGTCCTAACTAGGCTGTCAATTTTACCATCAGAAGAAGAGGTTGAGGCCACAACGTCTTCTTTGTATGTAACTCTCTTTTCTGACCTCATCCTAGCCCTCTTCCCAATTAGATTGGCTTCTACACTGATAGCTCCCCTTTGCATTTCTTCTATAGTTAGGGGTTCTATTTCTCTCAACTAGTAGGCCATGTTTGGATCAAATCCCTTTGGGAATTTTACTAACGCTAGGCCCTGTGGTGGTTTCATGTGAGGTGGGAGAGCATTATATAGACTATTGAACCTAGTGCAGTAGTCTTGGAAACTTTCCCCAACATTTATTTTAAGGTTATTATACTCTGAAAGGATTTGGAGGGGATTTTTCTTAATCTCCCACTTGTTTATGAATGTTTGATAAAGAGAAGGGAGGTCATGTATGCTGTTAGGAGTTAATTTTTTGAACCATTTCATGGCTTCTCCCCCTAGAATTTGGGAAAACATCCTCATTTGCATGGTATCCTCTTCTACTTCCATGTAGTCAAAAGCATCATTCATTTTGTCTACATGTTTTTGGGCCGTGGTAGAGTTAGCTCCAGTGAAATGAGGGATTTTGGATGATAGTCATTTGGAAAAGGTAGTAAAGGTTGTTGTAGTTCCAGAGGGGCATACCATGCTGCCATTATGGAAGGAAATGGAATCCAAGGAGGATTTACAAGGGGAGGGTTTGTGAGAGGAGGTGGATGAAGTGGAGTGGCTTGCATAGTGGGTGTAGCAAAAGTACTTGGACCAATAAATTGATTTTGAACAAACTTGGAATGAAATGAGCCAAAGTGATGGAGAAGCTGAAAATCAGGAGGAGTGGAAGGAGAGGCTTCTCTATTAAGACTTCGGTGCAAATATGTGGGCTCAAGGTCTGTCTGGTCTATCCCACTTTGAGACTTAGTTCTGAATAGGTTCCTTTGATGATGTAAGTCAAATTGGGTATTTTGCAAGGCTGTGAGATATTCAGGGACAGAACTTGCTTTATGAATTCTTCTAACCCTAGTTAAATCTTTAGTCCTAGAAGTTTGCCACAAAATATTTTCTGGGTCATAAAATATGGTAGGGGGCTTTGGGTTAGGGTGAGATCTGGTGCTAATTCTCTATGAAGCCAGATTTCAGTCCTGATGTATAAAGAGGCTGAAATTTAATGAATGTTTTTTGAAAGGTAGACCTCTCTTAATTCTTTCTGAACTCCCACAGTGTGTGACTAGGCCTCTAAATTGCTTAGTTTTGATTCGACACAATCCTATGGAAGTCTATGAGAACTAGTGAAGTTAATAGGCCTACTGGGGCTAGTGTAGTCACCATGTGGATTTTTTTTGCTACTTTGAGGATATGTACTTGTGTTCCACCACAAAAAATTGACAAAAACCAATATAGAGATGTTTTCAGGGGTTTTCTAAGTTTCTCTATGTAACACTAAGGTCTCTAATGAGTGTGGTCCAGTTGAGTCATCATGTTGCTAGCATGGTGAATCAGTTTGGTACTACTTTTGGCTAACACTTCAAGCTTTCTAATTTTGATAGAGATTTTATGAGGTATTAAGAAGTACTTAGGATGTTACTGACTCAGATGTCCCATCGCGATCGCCACTATGTTAGCTCCCCGTAATTTGTCAGATTGGCAAGACCAAATGAACATGGGTAACATCAAACCAATATTTGGAGTCCTAGGACCTAGCCTTTCTGGACTCAGAGAGGGCTCTCTCTAATGTTTTCTTGTAAAAGTTTTTAACTTGATAGCTTTTAGTTTTTTATTTTATGCTATTTATAGGGATTAGGGTTTTATTTTTTGTTTGTTTGGTTGGATAATTTGTCAATAAGAATAAGTAGAGTAAGAGAGGATCAATCCATTGGGATATCGAGTATGAAAAGGTCTTGAAGAGTGAAAAAATAGTTCAAGGGTGTTTCATAGGGTAAGTAAATAGGGCCAAATGGATCTAAGTAGGTTTTGAGTGAGTGGAATGAACATGGAGGTGTGAATATAGTAGGTTAAGGGGAAATCAAGGATCCTTTAACAAGATAATAGCAAGGAAAAGCTTTCAGTATGATTAGCATAGTAAAAACTTGAAGAGCAATGAAGGATTCTTCAACCAAACAATACAAAGCAGACCTTAGAGCAACAGATGAGTAAACTTAGAGAGCAGTTAATGATTCTCTGAAACTTACTTGCAAACAATTAGATTTTCAACATAACATCTCAGTAAAACTAAAGAGCACTTAAGAATCCATTAGTTAGACTTCAAGGAAGAAAACATAAAGATCAAAGGATGCAGACAAAGCAGGGTGCCAAAAATACATATCCTACTCTAAGATTTCTATCCCATGATAAAAGAAACAGAATGAGAAATGGGGAAAACATGTACAAAGATGGAATACATCACCATTCAACAAAGCTTTATGAATCCTAAGAATGAGCTCAATCCACAGCTGCTCAGTCCAAAGCCATCAAAAAACATCAAATCCAATTTCACAAATAAACTCAAAGTATATATCATATTATGCTCAACAACCAACCAACAATTACAATGAAGCCTCAAGGCTCTATTTAACCAACAAATGAGGAGTTCAAAACCCTAAGAGGCTTCTAGAAACCAGAAATACACCATAAATGTCATTTATGTCCAAAGAGGCCATGTAAGGCCCAAGGCACATAATGTAATATTCCCAATTAGCCAAGCTAATGGGAATATTCTATTTTGCCTTATTTTATTCTGCATTTCATGATTAAGGAATAAATTGTAACGGAGGACATGTAAAACTCCTGAAAACCATAAATAAATTAATGCCTATGTGAACAGAGACATATCTGGGCTATGTAAATAAAATTTTGCAGGTGTGAATGGATCTAAATCACAAGATTGGATCAACCTTGACCAAATCAACAACACAGTCCAGGTGCAATGAACCTCATGGATATACAATGTAGTTCTAGATGGAGGCTCCACATGTGAAAGGGATTAATTCATTGAGGTGGTTTAGGGTTTGACAAGGCTTTCATCCTATAAAATAAGGAAGAGAACAAAAAGAGAGGGTTGTTGATGTTATTATTTTCTGAAGGTTTTGTCTGTTGAGACACACCTCTTGGGGTTTTCCTGTTTAGGATCCCCACCTCCTTCCTTGAGCAGATCTTAGAGGAGTCTTGTTTGTATAGTCCAGTATTCTGCATTTGGCCAAGCCTCATATTGCATCTACAACGTAGTCCTACTTAGGATTGGGTTTTCCATGTGAGCTACAACAAGTGGAACACTAGATCTACTCAGATCGAGCTTGTACTAGTGCCTTTTCTCAGTGAGTGTGTATTTTAACCTCCTAGAAGAGTGCATTAGTGGGTCGAGATTTAGATCCATACATTGGCAGCAAGCCAAAGAATTCTCAGGGCCAACAACGTAGTCCCTCTTCCATGACTACGTTATTTGCAAGAGCAGAGTTGCAGGGTGACTTGGCATTATTTCTAGAGGAGAGATCTCTAGTGAAGGGTTTCTTCTTTTCACTGTGGTGATCCGTGGATTGGACAACCAATCCATGTTAGTTCAGATATAATATACTATATATGTTATTATTCATAATTTTCTTAATACTTTTGCAGATTTGTGACTTAGATCTCAGATCTACTCTTGTACCTCCATGTTTTGTTGAGATCCCCAAGGGGAGTGTATAAAGGAGAATTTCTTGTTTACAGATCTGATATAGATCTAACATTTTATGTACAAATATGTTGTAGATCTGATTTGTAATATAATGCATGCTTCAACAATGAAAATCATGCTGTCAATCTCTTTCTGCATTTTCTTGTGTTGTAGTGACTCATTCTGAAGCCTGGATCCATGTAAAAATTTTTGTCTTTCTCTGATAAATTGCATAAATCATATCATAGGTATGATTTACTGATTTTTATACTTATTTTCATCCAATTCCTTCAGAATTTACATTGCATATGCTTCAGTCACATTCTGCATACTCTAGGTCATGGGAAATCAACATTTTTAAGCCATTTCGGGAGTGGGAGAACTGTTTAACCTAGCTAGCATTATTATTTTGGGCTGAAATTTGGTATAGGAGTTGGAAATAACCTAAGCTAGAATATTCAACCGTCATCTCTCCTTATTTTTACGCACATCCCTGAAATTAATCATTTTAGGGCATAAATCACTGCTTTTCCCCACCCTTTTGAGTCAAGAAGTGAAGTAAAGTTGTTGTTGTTGCTTGGAATGGAGGATATGTGATATAGAATCAGTTAAAGCTTATTTATTGCTGCTCTCCAACTTTTTAATACCTTAGGGTATTCTTACTGTTGTAGAAAATCCCTATATTGTTGCATTTCCCCACTTGGGAAGGAGAATATAGGCCATATATTTGCTGAGGTTCTTTCATTTGATGGTGAGATGTTGTTTTACATCTAATGATATGTTATACATAGCCATGCTCATGATTTTATGAAGCTCCAACTATAGAATATCTCAAAATATTCTATTTGTTGTAGCTGTTCCAGATTTGGAACATTACACATAATAACTATTGCAATAAATGAAAGATAACTTAAAAATAACTCCTTAATCAAAGCTGGAGTGATTTTCCCAAAAAAATCTCGAAAATATCCTTCAATGTGTTTTGTTGACCTTTTTGCAAGGGGGCAGCTTCACAGGCCTGAAGGCGTAGTGCCTGCACAGGAAAACTGGGTCCACTTGCAACCAAGTTTTGATGGACTTCCTGATGTTGGAATTGGATCCGTGATGGCTCGTTGGAAATCTTGTTGAGTCTAATTTCCAGAAATTCCCTTGGATTTTTGATTGGGCTCCATTAATTGGTTCAAAAACCAAATCTCTCAAGGTTGGTAAAAGTGCAGCGCCAGCCCTGAAAACATGGCAGAAAGGTGAAAATTGACATGTTTTTGGGCCTTTTGAGGGACCAAAATGCTCCAAATGCTATGAAATTTGGTGTGCATGATTTCCTTGGTCTGATGAATCCAAAAATTTAAATGTTACCTCTATTGGATTCCTGTAGGAAAAGCGTAGCACTAAGGGTGTTGCGCTTTCGCCCCTTAATATTAGTCAAAAAACCAAAAATGTCAAAAACTTGCCAAAATTTGCAATTATCTTCCTCATGGGTTTTGGGAGGCCTGTAGAGAAGCTTCAGCAAGGATTCAAAGGTTTTCTTGGTCTTTTGCCTCCTTGAGTGTTTGAATTTTGGTAAGGGCTCCTTTGAGCTTGGCCCTTGCAATTTGATTTTTCAATGCATAGTGCTTGGCCATCTTTTTCTGTAGGCCAAGGTCTCTTTGTGTCTTCTTCGGCTGCTTTTTTTCATTCTTATAATACGCAATGTTATACTTTTCCATGCCAAGCTTTCTTTGCAGATCTCTAATCTCAACGTCCTTACTTTGGAGCAAGATTCTTGTAACCCTCTCCTCATCTTCATTTTCACTGTCAAGGTCAATAAATTCAAATTTTTGTTTAGTTCCATACTTACCTTTCTTATCTCCAACAATGAACTTTTCTTTGCCTTTGTTTAGATTCTTTGTTGATGTTGAAGGCATGGCCCCTTGCCTTTTAGAGGTAGAAAACACATGCCTTTCTCCTCTTTGGTAAGTCAAAGAAAGAGGTTTGATTGTGACCATTTCAGTGTCTTCATTATTTTTTTAATCTTGAATGTCATTATTAGTTCTATTCATGTTGTCCTTATGGCTTTCATGGCTGCTATCACGACTTTCATGCTCTTTGTTGTATTATTCTTCACTGCTGCTATCATCCTCTTCACTTTCTACACTGTTATCATCAACTTCACTGACATTTTGATCCTTGGTATCACTGTTGTCATTAGCATCATTATTGCTATTAGTTACCATGTTTTCTACTTGATCATTTTCCTCTTTGTTTCCAACATCACCACTACCCTTATCACTACTAGGAACCTCACTATTTTTACTGTCATTGTGGCTCTTAGTTTCACTGCCATCATTATCATCATTTGTCTCTCTATCACTTCCTTCATTTGTTTCCATATTGTCTTTTGCCTCTTCATCTCCAACATCATCATCATTATCTTGGCTGCTCTCTTCATCATTTGCCTTCTCTTCTTTGTGATCTACCTCTATGTTTTATGTTTCATTGCTAACCTCTACCTCTTCACTCTCTTTTTCTTCAATGCTTGTTTCATCATTATTGCACTCTCCTTCATTAGTGTTTGATTTCTCATCATGGTCACTTCCTTCTTGATCTGATGCATTGGGAGAAGGTGAGGAAGGAAGGTTTTCTTGAGGTGAGGATATATGTTTAGATGATGAAGCATGATCAGTAGGAGATGATGGGGGAGTAGGGGGAGGAGGATGAGGTGATGAGGGAAAATTTTGCTGAGGATGGGGCTGTGGGTTTGTGAACACTTCATGAGAAATGAACACTTCCCATGGTATGCCTTTTTCTCCAACTGATGTATCACAACCATTTTGATTAAAGAGTGATGAAATAAAATTTTCATTTGTTGGGAATAATTCCTCTTTTTCACAACATACAACATCATGTCAATACTCCTATAGAGGTAGTAGGGTAAATGAAGCATCTTAACCTTAGTAAATTGAATGCATAATCTGATATGATAGGAGTAAATTCTAGAGTACCTCCCCTCACATGTAAAATATGTCATGATGACCCTCATCAAGGGTGCATACCTCTCTAGCAAATGTGAAAAAGGGAAGATAGATTTGCAGCCTTATTTGTATCTCGGTTCAAGAAATGGATCATAGCAGCTTATGTCTAAATTTTCTCTTTTGAACCATTTTTCACCAACATTGGGTATTCCTGTAGCATGGGAAATGACATCTAAGGAAAGTTCAAAGGTCACCCCTACAAAGTTTGATTGTTTGTCATGTAGGTTAAGGATGAATAACCTTCTGAGCTCTGGGTGACTTTGTACTTGTTGGAATCTTTCAAAAAAGTGAAAGCATCCCACATTTTGGAAACATGATACAATCATAGGAGAGGAATTAAGCTCCATTGTGCTTTGGGGTTCAAACCTATTAACCTTCCCATCTCAGTGTTTCTGCCTCCTAGGCACTTGGCCTTCTTCACCACTACTATTTCCTCCTTCTCCTGAAATTTTGATTACTGATGTTTTGCAACAAACCCTAGCTCTGCTTATGACGCTGATATGAGAAGTGATGGAATGATGGTAAGAAGATAACTTTTTGCAAGTGAGGGGGAGGGATGAATGAAGGTGTGAGTGTATGGAATAGAGCATTTAAACCTTGATGAATGGCCATATTCAAATCTCTGTAACCACACTTCTTTATCCCTTTTTGACGAATATCCCCTTATTTGCAGATGATGGAGGTTTAAAAAGGGTTTTGAGCATCAATATTAGGGTTTTAACTCTTTTAGGGTTTGTTCAATTTATCTTAACATCAAAACATGAAAATTCACAGGAGGGAAAAAATATGACATTCACCTACCAATTTAGAAATGCTCTTGAAGACACTTGATAGTAGCTTGGAAGTGTTTTGACGTTTTTTGGGCGTTTGCAGGTGCTCAAGGAGCTTTAGGCCGAAAGCGCAGTGCCTGCACACTTATCAGGCCTGTCGGGTTGTGAAAAGTGCAATGGCTGCATGCCTTCGGGCTTGTCGGGTTGTGAACGCGCAACGCCTTCATGCCTCTACACAGGGTGTTAGGCTTGCTAGAAACGTAGTGCTGAATTCCTCTGCACAGGGTGTCAGGCTTCCCTGCCCAAAATGCAGCGCCTGCATAGCTCTTGGGCCTGTCAGGTCTGCTGAAAATGTAGCATTGAACGCCTCTGCACATGCCTGTCAGGAATCCGGGTGAACGCGCAGCGCGCCTCTAAACGCGCAACGCAGTGAAAATTTGCACAGGAAAATCCTCTGAAGGCACAACGCCTGACCCTGAATGCGTAGCGCCGACCTGAACCCATAGCACCGAGTAGACTTGCCCAAATTCAACCCAAAATTCAAAATATTCTCTCTTGGATGCTCTGATGATCTTTGCAACTGGATAAAAAGTTATAAGAAGAAAAAAATGATCCTTTATATTGTAGGAAAATATATCAAACTTTGAGAACCCACTTTCCTAATGTTTTTCATCCTCTTACTTTTCACTAAGTCCTATGACACTTTTATTATGTAGGAGACTTAAAAAACCTCTGAGTGGTTTTTCTTTTTGCTCATTGAGAATTTATATTCTCATTTGATGTCTTCTTTAGAGGATTGGACACAGTGGTGTTTGCATAGTTTTATGTGCTTTCCTTCACAATTTTTTATGAACCACCTTTCAATGTTTTTATGCAGGTTTGCTAAACATGGTGAATTTTGACCTTTTTATTTCTGAGGCTTGATACATCTGCTTCTAACACCTTTGAGACAATCACTCTTTTTCCACTACCATGGGTTTTAAACAATGCCTTTCACCTCCCTAGGCCACTGCTGATTTGCAGGTGCCTAAATTTATAATTTAAAACTTTTCCATTGATACTCTTTACCTCTTTCACTGATCCTTAGGCATGGTAGACTCACTTTTGACAAATTTTGGGATGTCACACACAAAAATCTCTTCAAACCTTCTTTCTGCTATCATCTTGGGAGCCTAACATCTTCACTTTACCTCTTTTGACTATCTTTCCAAAACCCTAGGTTTCTTTAAGCACAAGTGCTTTCCTATCTTCTTTCCATGAGTTGTCTTGATTCAGGATCAGACCTCCTGCCTCATCAAATTTCTGTGATGGATCTCTTAACACTCCTGCAGAAGTGTCAAAATTTGAGCAATCACAAAACTTGAATTTTGACAAGGTAGTATTCTTTGGGGACTTTTAGATCTTATTTGAATAACCATGTCTCAATATTCCAATAAATTTGAGTTAGCCTTTTGCACAACAAAAACAATATTTGGAACACCAATGATGACCTTATAACCTATGAAACCCTAATTGACCTAGTGGGAGGAGTCTTTGACCTGGCCTTTGACTGAAATTGGTTTTAGAGTCTTTAAATGTAAAAAACATAGTATTGACAAAGTAATGTTTTTGAAGATCCAAATTCCAATGTACTTGACTTATCTAAAGAGCCTACAGAGATGGTTTTGAGACCATCAAACCTTGAGGGACCTGGTGAACATGGAAAGGAAAGGTTGTTTGGTAACCCTAGACGGGAAGTGGAGTGATGGGCAAAAGAAAAATAGGGTACTGAGGTTATAGGTGGGAAAATAGGATATAGATGAGTGGCACAAGCCCATGAAGGGTCTTGTTTTTAGAAATCCAAAGCTGATATTTAGTCATCTACAGATAGTAAAAATTACTAATTACTAACAACTTGTTCCACTAACTTGCTTGAATCCACTTCTTTTTCTGCCTGTTACCAATAATTTAAGTGGGTATACCACACCCCTTAAGTTGATGTGATTTCGTACATACGTGCACCAAACACATCCCAACAAGATTGGCGACTCCACTAACGTTTATTACCAAGTTTATGTGGTTGTGCCTTTTTTGTAGAGACCTCTGTTTGTGTTGTGGAGTGGAGCTGAATTTCCCTTGATTTTTCTTGCAGTCCCTAGTTCATCCCAAGTGATAGACTAGAGTAGAACAGCTCCAAAATTTTCTTGCAGGAATTTTCGCACTCTCTCTTCCCATAGAAGCGTAGGGCACAAGTTCAGAGTCGACTCACACGCAGACATCGCGCCTATTTCAGCCTTTTGCGCGCAAAATATAAAATGAGAAATTTCTCCCATGATTTTGTCTTTTCCTGCTTGTAAAGTGCTTGGCAGCCCCTAATACACCTGCCAGCACTGGTTGTGGTAACTTGCAGCTTGCTATAGCTCACTCTTAGCTACCTTTTGTAGGCTTAGTGTCAGTTTTATTTCAAGTTGATTTTTGCAAAGTACAAACATAGTTTAAGTAAGGGGGAAAAATAAATTGCATTCTGAAAAAAAAAAAAAATTATGTTTTGCAAATTTTGGTAGTAACAGACCTAGATAACTAGCCAAAGCAAGTGTCCCAAGACCACACATGCATAACTAGTTTTATTTTTTCTAGTGTAAAAGTTTTAGTTTAGTTCAATTTTTGCACTAGGATTATTGGGACTAGGATTGAATTGTTTATAGAAGAGAAAGTAATCTCTGCAACCTTTGCACCCTCCGGTGATCCTAGGTAAGCATATGAACACTCCCTATTCACAACTCGACATCTCCCTATAGTTGATCACATATATTAACTAGGAAAAATAGGAAGCGGCCCATAATCCACACATGTTTTTATTTTGAGCGAGGAACAATACAACATAGTTTAAATAAGGGATTTTTTAAAGGATCATCAAATATACACATGTTCAAAATATGTGCTTGTCCACTTTATGTTCACACACATCCACTCACTAAGCAAAGTAAAGGCACCTAAAACTAGCTTAACCAAACTCACTGAATTCTCCCCACGGGGGCCAGAAAAGAATTTATAGCTTAAGTTAGGATCAAGGGGGTAGGTATCTAATAAGTCTCCTTGATCACTCTTCATCTTGAAACATAGAAGATGAATTTTTAGAGAGATTCAAATGCACCTATCATCCCATGGAAAATAAAACCCGAGTGCGGCAGAGACCCATTTCAAAGGGGGTTAGGCTTAGGTGCAGTGCGTGCGGTATCAGTTGGGGCTAGCTGGCCCGGCTGATACTCGGTACTGTTAGCTAACTTACCAAGAAGCCCAAGACTCGAACGCTCATGTGGGATGGTGGTACTTAGTGACCAAAACTAGGGCATCCTTTCCCTATAGGTGACGGTGCAGGAAAGCGCCAGACCCTCTACCCTTACCTTAGTGGATTTTCTTTAGCTGACTGGGGTCATTGCTAGCTCTTACGAAACATTGTGCCAGCACTCGCAAGATATATTCTCAAGGCCCAATTACATTTGAGTGTGTGAGGATGAATAGGTCTTCTAGGATTTTGAGTATCATATGCAAATAAACAAAAACCAATTTTTTTTTATTGCTTGATCACAAAGATTAATTTAAAGGGAAATTTATTTTATTTTTCACTTTGTTTTATGTATGTGACAAGAATTTTTCTTTGATCATAGACTCTATCCTCTAAAATTTTTCCAAAACCAAACCTGGTCGACACCAGAATGAACCCAATGGTACCTCATTGATCTAGGCGTCTTTTGTACCTCCCCCCATTACCGGGAGGGGTTCCAAGTCTTTCACCATTTAGGAGTCAAAGACGGAATGCTGCCACCATTATAAGTTCGCCCTTTATTTCGGCATCTTAGTTGGGAACCCTAGTCGGTCTCCCAATACCACACCATAGACCACTCCTCCCACGACCCCTAGGGGGCAGAGGAGTGTGTTCCATTTAGGAAGCTAGCTAAATACACAACAGGGTATGTCGCAGACCAACCCTCTTCCTAACCAGAACTTTGTGTTTTCGAACATTGCAATGGCGTCAACCTCTTAGTCACCCAATTTCTTAGCTTCATTAAATCTACCTGATTTAACCAAGTTGACGAATGACCCCATTGCACACAACCCTACATGTCCTCCCATGCCCATGAAGCTCCCTTCGGATATACCAAATTTCAAAGGAAAGCAAGCGGAAGACCCAGGTAATCATGTCATGATCTTCCACCTGTGGTGCTCATCGAACTATATCATTGACGACACTATTCGATTGAGACTATTTCAACACACTGTGACTAGAGTAGCTGCGAAGTGGTATGTTGAGCAACCCTCATCCTCACATGGAACCTTTGGTACCCTCACCACCACGCTCCTAACATATTTTCAGTTACCCATTCACCATGATTCTGGAATGGAATTATTGACTCATTTTAGACAAACCCCTGCCATCCATATCTCGGACCATCTCCATGAATGGAGGCGGCGTTGTAGTTTATGTAAAGTTAAACTCGACGATCAGGTTCTTTCATATTTTTTCCTGAAAACTCTTACGGTAGAGATTTCAAAGGATGTGGCGTAGCAAAGGCCCACATCCGAAGAGGACGCCATCAACAAATCCTAGCATCTTGAGCTGATTTATACTAATTTAGGATACATTTATAACATCCTGCCTAACGCCCTGCGCTTGCAAAATTATCAAGAATTTCCAGGTGCATCGAACTCTGTAGATGAACTAATTGGGTCATTGACCCAAGGTTACCTAGGCAACAATAGTCAAAAACCCGGTTACACATATAGTTCTACCCAGAACGTACCTCAACCTAGTTTTAAAATTCATCATATGCCTCAGCAAAATTTGACCAATAGGGTGCCAGCGTATCACCAGGGAGGACCTTATCCTCTGGCTCAAGGGACCCAGTACGTAGAAAGAAACATTGATGGAAGAGCTCCCTCCAACATCCAGGTGAAAACCAGGGACCGCGTTATGCTCAATCCCCAGCACAAGACCCGCCTATGCAGACCAATGCACATGTGAACTTTATGCAGTCTTCCCAAAACCAACCACACCAATAAAACCAGGAGAACTACCCTCCTAACATGGTGAAGAAAAAATAAAAAAACAAGCCAAAAGGGAACCCTGGACAAGGGGTCAACAACCATAATTTCCCATCGCGATCCAAGGCTGGAGGCAACTCCAACCGGAATCAGAGCCAAGAGCCGAGAAATGTCCAACGGCACAACAAAATGCCGCCTCTTCGAATAAACCATTCTCATTTGATATGTGGTGAGTACGACCACTATACTCACCACTTTCCCAATATCCCTGAGCTAAAGAAGCTACAGAGTAACCGAGGACAAGGAGGATCTTCCTAACAGCTAGCTGTGATGCAAGAACCCTCCTCCCATTAAGGGGCGGTAAGCACTCAGCAGCCAAATATAGATGACTCTGGGAAAAGCAGCCATGAAATCTACATGACTGGTGAAGAGATGCTTTTCCAAACACGAAATTGCAATTAAAACACCCCACCAAACACCAACACGTCATGGGCAAGTACCAGTGCACCGACTGCACCTTTGACCATTTCAAAGATGCCTATAGAACCATTGCCAAAAATGGCGAAGGGACCCAGTAGGCGAGTAGGAAACTACTCCAAAGAAGCCCATAATTATAGTATCGTGGACTATTTAGCACAATCTCCTACTGCTATGTCAGCTTTGGAAGTATTGGAGTCATGCCCAAAACAACGGAAAGCCCTAATTTCCACGTTAGGTGCTATCGACCCTGCTGATACGCGCCTAATTGATTTTGACTTAGACAAAACCACCCCTAGGCTTCCTTCCATGGTCGCCTTCCAGATACCAGTGTCGGTCCAGAATATCACAATTCACCGATGTGTTATAGACGACGGTGCATCCACATGCATCATGTCCAAAAAGTTTTGGCAGAAGTTAGGGTCTCCCGAACAAAAACCCTCAGTCATTATGCTTAGAGCATATGACGGTTGTCCATCAACCCTCGTCGACCTCTACCAAAACGTCCCAGTCTTCTTAGCTGGAATGACGACCCACATAGACATTGAAGTCTTGGATGCTCACCTGGATTACAATATACTCCTTGGGTAGAGTTATATGTATGCCATGTCTGCCATAGCCTCCTCTGTCTTTTGCATCATGATGTTCCCCCACGAGGAACGCATCATTACTGTAGACCAATTGACGCATAGCGAGAAGTGGCCCCTAACAAACACAAATGTAATTCTACCATATGTAGATACATCCTTAGATGCTCTCTCACGCTACCAAGAATTTGACCCCGACCAATTCAAACCATCTTCCACTCTAGGGTCATTCCTAGGAGATCCTCCCATAATCCCTGAGTCATCGCCTGATGTCACAGGGGCTTTGTTGTGCATGATGTCCACATAAAGCACATAAGCTATTCAGGACACAAACACAAGAAGTAATGGCATCGAGTCATCTGCCACGACAACCTCTCTAGCCTAGGCTGCCTCCCAAACCCTTTTCCTCTACCCCCAAGCTGGTCTCGTCTCCCAACAGGTTTTGAAAACACTGGTATTACAAAACATATCATTGGAAATCCCAGTTTGGTACCTCGTTCCCCCTATAAGAACAGGAGCCACCCACGTTACTGCCACAGGATTGAAGCCCCTCAGTCCCGACGAGGCCCCGCTCATCCCCGAAATGGTCGAAACCGCCTCTGCAAGGGAAAATCCTGTTGCAAAACTAGTGATCACGGCTAAGAAAACTGAGAAGAGAGGAAAAAATATGGTGACCCCTGTCATATAGTGGGAATCACCAGTTTGTGCCATATGCGACGTAATAGGCCACCCAACCCATATATGTCTGAAGCTGGATGAATTAAAACCACTCCTTGGCTCTAAGACAGACATAGCAACGCCGAGTTCTCATAAAAAGGAACCTACCACCAAAGGTAAAGGCAAATCATTGCGTACCAATCACGCATGCGCTCTCTGCAGTAACTATAAGCACTATACCCATCATTTCCCAAAGATCCTGTGATATAGGGATGCGTTACATGCCATCGAGCGATTGTATCAAGAGGATCCCCCCACCCAAGCTGTTGGGGATGAACCTTGTACTATCCTATACATACAGGAACAAAGAAGGGCACAAGAAAGACAACCATTTGTCCCTTTGATCCAGGTGGATATCGGTGGCCACCCACCTATTCCATTTGGACCAGCACCATCAATTCTTGTAGCTTTTCACATTCAGCACAACTTACTATTTTTAGCAGTTTTTCGGGTCCTGAACTTCCGGAGCCATTTTGAGGCCCTAAACGACGTTTTTTTGGGTATGAAAGTGCCAGCGAATTTGCTAATCAAATTTGTCCCGACATCTGTAGTCCTCGGATAGAGCTTTCTAATGATGTATCATGTGCGTCAAACGGAGATAGTATGCCAAAGTTATGCCCCCGGGAAGTTGAACCCCCAATTTACCCAAACGGGCGCCCACAATTTTGACACCTCATCTCCTACGGTTAGGTTTTTGGACGTTTCAAATTCTACATTGTTTCTCAACAATAAATAGGCCCTCGAGCCTCATTGTAACACAGTTGAGAGGCCTGTAGCCGCCACATCTCTTCTCAGAGATAGCTACCAGTGCCCTAGCTAGTTTTATTTCCATTCTGTCTGTAAGCATATTTCTGTTATTTGATATTAATGAAATGACACATTATTTCCGCTGCATATCTATGTTTATGGTTATTTTTGTATTCTGTTGCGTTCCTGCATAAATCCGGATCAGTGGTATCAGAGGATCCAGAGGAGGGGGAGCGCCTCTTCCAATCGCAGATGTGGGTGAAGGGTTCTCCGCTGCAGTTTCTTGTCGATAGCGGAAGCCAAAAGAACCTCATTTCAGCAGACGACGTGAAGAGGCTCGGCCTACCAACCATAGCACACCCGCAGCCATATACCATCGGGTGGCTCCACCCAGGAGATCGGCATCCGCCGCTGCCGATCAGTCATCGTTTCCACCTTACGAAGTATTGTGATGTTTGACCTCTTGATGGGGCCGATGTCGGTATTGGGCCAACCATACCGGTGGAGGCGACATGCCGTGTATGGTTCAGGCCTCGTGTCGTTATTATTACTTTGGGAAATAACTTGTACAGGATACCGGAGGTAGTACCGCCTCCTGCCATTTCTTTGACTACTGCAAAACAACGCAGTAAGATTGTTTCCCAGACCAGGAAATTCATTTTCCTTACGACTCACTCAGAGGGAAAGAAGAATATTGTGGCCACATCCTCGAAACAGGGCTCCCTTTCACGGCTGCAGCAGATGGACAAAGTCATGGAGGAATACGACGACAATTTCTCCTCACTCATAGAGGTTCCTCTACACTGTCAGGACAAGCACTCCATTGATCTGACTCCCAATGCACCACCACATGATGTTGCCATACATCCTGCAACTACACATACAAAATCCAAACATGTACTGTATGAGGCTGATAAAGAAACCAAATTTACTAAACGCATCCAGCATGTCCACCCGCAGGTCCATGACATCTTCAACACATCTAATACTCAGTTCAACAGAATTTGCCTCATCTCATGGAAGATCTCAACGCAATGGGGACCATTGCTTCCTAAGGAGGGAGGAATGATCCAGGTGGATATCGGTGGCCACCCACCTATTCCATTTGGACCAGCACCATCAATTCTTGCAGCTTTTCACATTCAGCACAACTTACTATTTTTAGCAGTTTTTCGGGTCCTGAACTTCCGGAGCCATTTTGAGGCCCTAAACGATGTTTTTTGGGTATGAAAGCGCTAGAAAATTTGTTGATCAAATTCTTCCCGACAGCTGTAGTCCTCGGATAGAGCTTTCTAATGATGTATCATGTGCGTCAAACGGAGATAGTATGCCAAAGTTATGCCCCCGGGAAGTTGAACCCCCAATTTACCCAAACGGGCGCCCACAATTTTGACACCTCATCTCCTACGGTTAGGTTTTTGGACGTTTCAAATTCTACATTGTTTCTCAACAATAAATAGGCCCTCGAGCCTCATTGCAATCACGCTTAGAGTTCGTAGTCATTTGGCCACATCTCTTCTCGAGTAGATATTACCGGCTGCCCTAGCTAGTTTTATTTCCATTCTGTCTGTAAGCATATTTCTGTTATTTGATATTAATGAAATGACACATTATTTCCGCTGCATATCTATGTTTATGGTTATTTCTGTATTCTGTTGCGTTCCTGCATAAATCCGGATCACCCTTCTCCCCCCAAGCCACCATACACCAACCAGGGATAGGGGAGCCTTGTTGCCTCATCCTCTTGAGTTATCATGCGCGCTGATTACTGCAGACGATTTGATTGAGTCTTTGACCCAAGGTCACCTAGGCAGTAGTAATCTATATTTGGGGAGTTACCAGGCGCGTCGTCTACTGCAGATGGTTTTATATGGGTCTTTGACCCAATATCACTTAGGCAATAGTAGCATCCATGATACTCAGATAATTACCAGGTAGGTGGATTCTGCAGATGGCTTGATCGAGTCTTTGACCCAATATCACCTAGGCAGCAGTAACACCCATGATACTTAGAGGGTTACCAGATAGGTAGATTCTGCATATGGCTTGATCAGGTCTTAGACCCTAGATCTCCTAGACAGAAGTAACACTCAGGTAGGTATATTCTACAGATGGCTTGATTGGGTCTTTGACCCAAGATCACCTAGGTAGTAGTAGTACCATGCGCATCGATCCTGCAGACGGTTTGATTGGGTCTTTTTCCCAAGATCACCTAGGCAGCAGTAGCACCATGCACGTCGATTCTGCAGATGGTTCGATCAGATCTTTGGCCCGAGGACACCTACGCAGTAGTAATCAATACCATATATAATCATACGATTCTACTCAGAACGTATCATAACCTAGCTATCATGAAAGTCATCCCGACACTCATATACCAACCAGGGGCAAGGGAACTGATATCCCCAATTCCCTACACAGAATGGACCACTGGAAAAATGAAATGCACCGGTCAATATAGTGCAACCTTTCCTAGGCTCAACAACAACCATACAACTAGGAGAATTATGACAATCCTCCAAATGCTGCAAAAAGAAGTCGAGGAACAAACAAAAGGGGAGATCTTGGACAGGGGGCAGTAACTAGCAACGCCCCCCTGATCTCAGTCTGGGGGCAACCCAAACTGAAATCAAAACTAGGAGCCAAGTAACAACTCCCAAGGGAAAACTGGAGTTTAGAGTATCTGATCATGAAACCCAAAGCATCAAAGTGATCATGACCTCGTAACACCTAGAGGCGATGCAACACAATCACACTCCAAAAAAAAAAAAATCCAGCGCCAGCAGGTATGCCCTCTCTCATATTTTTTTTTAAGCTCATGACTTTCAATAATATTTGATAAAGAAGATGCTTTCACTTGAGGTGGTTGTTTTTGCAGGAAAAGCTCGCAAACCATTCACAACTCCATCCACTGAAAGTTCTAGAGCAAGTATCATTCTACCTCCAACATGATAGAGTCCCATAAACTCTTCATATCCTGACATCATTTCTCCATCAAAAATCAACCATAGGGTCCTCACATTCCACTGTGTTTATCATCACCTCACCCTGCACATGATAAACATCCTCGTTGGTCGATAGAGCCTCCCCCCATGACGCTCGTCACCCACAGTAGACCATATATCATAGTAAAAGTGACTCCATGGCCATACCACTTTAGTCCGGGAAGCACCTCATGCCCATCCATTCACCATGCATAAGGTCAATTTTAACATACAAGCTAAAACCCCCTTCCCAGACGATAAAGTTGTATAAGCAGATCAAAAGCGCATTATCGTGCCTCGCATTTGGCCCACCATACCTCCACCAGCATAATCCCATCTACGATACTTTTTCATCCACTTCATCAACCCCGCACATGAGGCCAACCAATGGGACCCGCACCCTCAGCAAAACACCTGTTGGAAATGTTGTCATTGATGGCAAAGGAGGTAGCAGATGCAGAGATAGGAACAGTTACAAGGAGACAATGGAGGCAGCAAAGAGGAAATGAATATAAAGGAGAAAGGCAGAGGCAGAGGAAGCAAATACGGAGACAGAGCCGTTATCACAGCAGTAGAAGCAGAGGCAGAGTGACAGAAGCGGCAGAGGCAGAGCCACAACTATTATTGCAAAGAAACCGTTGTTATTCCAAGAATATGTATATATATATAAATTCCGAGAATTTTTTATACATCCGGGCGTTACACATAATATAAATTAATTTCCGGACTTTATATTCAAATGCTCTGTATTTATTTGAAGAACTCGAATTCTGGTCGATGTGGTGTTTTTAAATTGTACATACCTATAGTGTAATGA
The DNA here is from genome assembly GCA_034641835.2 of Pinus albicaulis. Classification (NCBI taxonomy): domain Eukaryota; kingdom Viridiplantae; phylum Streptophyta; class Pinopsida; order Pinales; family Pinaceae; genus Pinus; species Pinus albicaulis. The sequence goes on along the minus strand of JAXQQM020080640.1, from coordinate 206,850 downwards.
GCTCTGCGAACCAGCGCTAATAGGCTCTGTGGGGATGAGCACTGTACACATAGCCACAAGGGTTATGAATGGTGGAGCTGTTGGGAAAAATACTGAGAGGGGGGGGTGAATCAGTATTTACTGCATAATCAAATATTTTTACTTTTTCATTCCTTAAAACCCATACGCTACTTTCCTTCAGTAAACTAGCGTATATACGGGGATCCCCTTTATGAAACTAGCGTATACACAGAGATCTAGATATGTCATTAAATCTTCACTTCTATTATTCCATCATTCATTCATCAGATGTTTAATAAACAGTAAACATGTGCAGTAAGAACAGAATAAACCATCACACAAAGCATCACACATGAACACCAGGATTTTTACGTGGAAACCCAAATCGGGAGAAAACCACCGCTGCAGTTGCTCAGCCTTCAATATTTTATTATAGAGAAAACATCTTACAACATGTGTGCTGGCGCAGACTTGACCAGCACGCAGGCACCCACCTGCGCTCGTTTACCAGCCTCTCCTGGAAGGGAGCTACGACCCCCTGACTCGTTTACCAGCCTCTCCTGGAAGGGAGCTACGACCCCCCCGATCTCGTTTACCAGCCTCACCTGGAAGGGAGCTACGACCCCCTGACTGAAGGCTACAACCCTCAGCACCACCTTGGACCACGTTTCATCAATTTTCACACCGGATCCAACAACTTCAATAGAACACCACTTGCAGGCCACATTTCATCATATTTTCAAACTGAACCCTTTCCATACTTTCAAGCACAAACATACATCACCAACAGATACTTATCAATACAGATCAGATAGCAGAAACACAGCAGAACAGATCAGATATTTCATACCCCTTGCTTCAGCAAACCCTAGTTTGCATACGCGCTTTCCCTTTACTGATGTCGCGTATATACGCGCTTCCGTCCACAAAAACCAGCGTATACCTCAGTGTATATTTTATTGCGCATACGCGCTTTCTCTTCGCTGAAGCCGCGTATATACGCGCTTCCTCCGCGGCGAAGTAGCGTATAGATCTTTAATCATTACAGAGCAGCATACTTCATCAGATCAGATATTCAGTTCAGATCTACCCTTTTGCTTCAGACAGATGTTCGCCTAGATGCTCGCCTCATCACAGATCTAAGCCTTCCATAATCAGACCTAGCAAATACAAGAGCAATTCAGATCTAGATCCCCTTCTTCATCATTGGTGCATCATACATTCAGATTTATCATTCAAGTGTAACCCTTTCCATTCAGATATACTTCAGAGAGAAGTATTCATTCAAGCTCAGACATCTTGCACCCACACATCTAATTTGCACAATGAATTTCTTCTCCTTATATAGGTTTATCCTTTTTCAATACCACGGGCCCCTTTTTCAATACCACGAGCCAAACCAATACCACGAGCCCAAAACTACCTGGACGGGGTCATTTAGGCGGATCATTACCCAATACAATGGGTCAATACCATGGTGGTTACCCCTGGTTTTGCACTTTTTGAGCGCTTTAGCCCATACGCGACTTGGCACGTGCTTTTCCGCGTGCATACGCGACTTCCCTTAGACATATCCGCGTATACATAGAGATATACTCTTTTCATCATACTTTGAGTACATTCTGAATTCCTTTCTTCATTGCCTTCTGTACACACTGTAGATACATCATTTTTCTTCATCAAGAACATATTCTAGCAAGCACAACTTCATCAAGTAAGTTGCCATCATCTTTATCAAGTGGGTTGCCTTTCAGGGACAACACTTAGCATCATATTGTCAACAAACATTATATCACATCAGATTTACATCATTTACTAAGTCCATCAAGTCAAGCATAACTTCATCAGGTGGTTTGCCATCAAGGAAAACACATGTCAATAGTCGCATGTCTTCATCTTCATTTAGTGGGTTGCCATCAAGGACAACACTCTGTATCATATTTCCAACAGGAGCTCTGCGTCAGAGTATAACGGAACCATAGTCGAAAAATATATATATATATATATATAATTGAATGGAGCGGAGTTGAATCATAATAATACATTGAAAAGTGAGCGATTTTTTAAAATAATAAAGATGGATGGAACCATGAGCGGGGAAGTGGAACCATGACCCGATGAACAGTAACAGTGGTTTGGAGCGAACGGTGGATTTCATCGCACCACTATTATACGGAAGGCGGTATTTTGGAGTTTCGCAGCGATTCCATTGATTGATCGACGCGTGTCCTTGGATGAACAGTAAAAATACCGTTTAACGGAGCGCCATCACGCGTTATTGTTTGCGCATGTTGATCGAGCGATATACGTTGGATCGGGCAACGTAATACCAACCGTCAGATGGGCGCGTGGGTTAACAAGGTATGGTGTATGCGTTCGTTTGATTGTATTGTGGGCCCCGACGGAGATATATGTAATGAATTTGGTTCATTAACATTATTAGACGTATTGAAATCCTAGTATAAGGCCCGGTGAAATATATTAAAAGAGTTTAATCGTATTGGTGGTCAATCCTTACGGATGTCGGGTTATTTGTGTGAATGAATTGTATATATATATTATATAGGTTGAGATATTATGCTGTGCGTATAATGTATGAATATGAATAGTGTGGGAGCATTGTTATTCGGGTGTAAAATGAGATTGGATCAAAGGATAAGTAAATCCAAAAGAAGAATTAAGCAGTGAGACTGCAATTCCTTGGCTTGGAGTTTTATTTAATTGCCAGTCCCGGAAACAAGAACCTGTTGAATTGCTAGAATTGTGGATGGTTGAGTGCATTGGTTTTATTTTGACAAAGGACTTGTTATATTGGGAGATATATGGTTGTAAAGGTATTCATTAATCAAATTCTAAGAATTTGATGAATGAATTGAACAGAGGATTAAGAAGACCCTTACTGAATAAAAAAATGAGAATTGGGCATTGTGATATTGTCAGGATGGCACACATCTTTGGGAAATGAAGCTTGGGATGCATTTACACACAGTTAAGTGAAATATTGAAAATTACTGGGAATATGGTTGATTTATTAACACTTCATATTTAAGCATTGGAACTGTCAGCGTAGAACAAAGCAGAGATTGTGAGATTGCTCGGACTTGGGAAATGATTGGGCATGAAACTTGAATGCAATTATGGAAAATGAAAAAGAAGAGGAGAGCACGCAGAGATGAAAGTTCGGTGAACAAGAATAGGTACAGGAATGATTTGGGCAGATGAATAAGCACAGAAAACAGGGAATATGCAGATGACAGTGAACAAAGTGTATACAGAACAGGTTCTTTACAGCAGTAGGAAAAGACAAATCCAGTAAAGCCAAAATCCAGAAAAGGAGCTGAGTGAAATTGAAATATGTAATTAAAAATGTGAATGTAAATGTTGTAATTAACTTTTATTGTTTGTGATGAAAAGGCAAGTTTCCTAAGGAAAAGACAAAATCCCACTGTAGCATGGAAATTTGTACAAATTGTAATAATTCTAAAAATGAGTTGGAAAAAGGAAGAAGAAGACAGAAGCCAAAGAGTCATGACTGTTCACTCCAAATTCCTTGTGAAATACAAACAGTCATGTGAGAATTTCTATATATAATATCAATTTGATAAGCTCAAAAGGGAGAGAGAGAAAATATAGAGAATGAAGAATATAGAAGAATAAAGCAGAGAAGATTAAGAGAAGAAGAGAAGAAAGAGAAGCTACAGAACAGAGTTGATATCTGAAGTAAATCAGCAAACATTCAGTTTGATAAATTGAGGAAGTTGGAGCTTCCCTATCAAGTTGTAGCTTGATAGCTGTCAGTTGTAGCTGACTGAGGTTGAAGCCTCCTGTAGGTTGGTGCTGGCAGAAAATTGAAGGGAGTTGGTGCTTCCTTGCAAGTTGTAGCTCGCAGAATTGAGGTTGGAGCCTCCTGTAGGTTGGTGCCTGCAGAAAAACAATAGTGAGAGGGAGTTAGAGCTTGCCTTTGCATCACAACAATAATAAGATGTGGTTTTTTCCCTTTATGGGTTTCCACTTAGGTCTGGTGTCTCTGTGCATGATATTTATGTATTGATCTGATATGTATCATCTGCTTAATACCTACTGCTCTCATATTAAGTCTACTGCTATATTATACTAATACTTGCTGCTTACATTTTAAGATTACTCACACATTAAATTTGATATGAATAAGTTTAATGAAATTTTTTAAGAGATCAGGAATGTGTTAAACTGATTCACCCCCCCTCCCGCCTTAACTAAAGGTTCACAATTGGTATCGCAGCGTCTTTGTTCAATTCAACAACCGAAAGGAGATCCTAGGTTCCCAAGATGGCTAAAGAAGGATGCTCAACCAATAAAGCCCTTTCTTCACCGGGTGAAAATTATGCTTTTCGGAAAATCGAATGAGGACATATATACGTCTTGTGGAATAGAAGTCTGCGCTGCTGTAGAATTAGGATATGCCCCAAAGGCAATTGACACAGAGAAAGAAACAAAACAAGATTTTGTGGCTAATGCAAAAGCCATGAATGCCATCTTGAATGGCTTGTGTGAAGCAGAGTTTATTAAAGTAATGCACAAAGACTCTGCCAAAGAAATATGGGATACTCTTGAGAACATACATGAGGGAGACAAGAAAGTAAAGACTGCCAAACTTCAAGTCTATAGAGCCCAGTTTGAGAACTTAAGAATGAATGATGATGAAGACATTGCCAGTTTCTTCCTAAAAGCTGCAGAAATTATTAACAATATGAAAGCTCTTGGAGAAAAAATGCCAGAAAGTATAATTGTACAAAAGATTCTTAGATCTCTTCCATCCAGGTTTAATCCAAAGGTGTCTCTGCAATAGAAGAAACAGTTGATTGGGAGACCTTGACCATGAACCAGCTACTTGGAAATCTAACAGCCTATGAAATGAGGCTCCCACAGAAAAATCCAAGTACGAGGGAAGCAACCTTTAAAACAGAAAAGAAGAAAGAAGAAGAGGGAGAAATATTCTCTTGCTCGGATGAAGAAGACGAAAATTTTGTCAAGAAATTAGATAGAGGCTCAGGTAAATACAAGGGTAAACTCCCCTTCAAATGCTTTAACTGTGGAAGATTGGGACACTATGCTACTAAGTGTCCTCACAAGAAAGTAAGGAATCAGGCTCAAGAGTCAGAGAAAAATAAATCAAAGAACTGGCAGAAAGGAAAGAAGTTTAGCAGAAAATCCTTCTATGCTCAACAAAACAGCAGTACATCTGAAGATTCAGATGAATCCTCGAGTGAAGAAGGAACCTCTGAATTCTTATTGATGGCCATAGAAGATCTTGAAGGTCTCCTGCTAGAAGATGAAGAAGAAGAAAGTGAAGTCGACCTTGAGGGGGAGCTAAGAAGTGCTCTAGAAGAGATTGATAGACTCAAACTAAAATGCAGAAAACAAAAGGACATTCTCCTCAAATATGTACGAGAAGAACATAATTCAGAAGTCCTTAAGCAGCTAAAAATAGAGCTTGAAGAAGCCAAGAAGATAGAGGACATGTTACTTAAGCAAATCAAAGAAAAAACTCAAGAACAAGAAAATTTAGAAGAAGAAGTAGTATGTCTCAGAAAGAAATTAGAAAATGCTCAAAGGAAAGTGGTTATAAACTCTTCCCAAACAAAAAGCTCTATTAAGTTGAATGAAATTTTGGTTGCTCAAAGATCCCCTATGATAAAGACTGGAATAGGCTACGAAGGAGAATCAAGTAAAGGGAAAGAAAAGGTTGAAAAAGAGATTATTTTTGTAAAAGCAAAGAAGAATGATGAAGTAGCTCAAACAATTCCTACAAAAGAAGAAATCTGCAATAAGGAAGACAGAGATCAGAAGAAACCACTAGTAGCAAAGAATGTAATAAATACTAAGACCCCTGAATATGTAAAATTTGGAAACCATCAAAGAATTTTCTTCCCTCCAATGAAGAATGCCACCTGTTATGTCTGCCACAAGTTGGGACACATTGCTACATATTGTCATGCAAGAAGGAGTAATTCAAACCAGCAAAAGATGCAAACATTGAAGAGACTGCCTCAAGCAAACAAATGGAAGAGACAACCTTACATCAGGTATGAAAATAGCTTCTATGGTTACTGCTTTTATTGTAAGTAATTTGGTCATAAAATCATTGAGTGTAGAAAGTATGGACAAAGATTGATGTTTAACACCTCAAGGAGGTTTATGATTCAAAGAAATTTTGTTCATACTCATAACTCTACACAAATTATGATCAAATGTTGTGTATGTAATCAAGTTGGACATATACCTTCCAAATGTCCTCTAAGAAAATGTAGTCCATCATCCCACAAAAGATACCAAACAAAAGGGTGCTTCCAATGGATAAAGAAGGAGAATAAATGTGACCTAGCCCTAACTGCTCAAGACCTGAAAAGCCAGTGGTACCTAGACAGTGGCTGCTCAAAACATATGACTAGAGACAAAAGCAAGTTTATAACTCTTGATGAAAAGAAATCTGGAAATGTTACTTTTGGCAATGATAAATCAGGTAAGATCAAGGGAAAAGGCTCAGTCAACATAGACAATGGAAGAGGAAAGGCCCAAGATGTACTATTTGTAGATGGGCTGAAAGCAAATTTACTGAGTTTCAGTCAGATGTGTGACAAAGGCTGTGAAGTTCTCTTTAGAGCACAAGATTGTGAAGTCAGATCAAGCACAACAGGAAAGACTATGCTCAAAGGTGTTCGAACAGAGAGTAATGTTTACATAGTAAAAGAGGAGGATGAAGCCTGCCATATTAGCAAACTTGAGGAGTCATGGTTATGGCATAGGAGATTGGAACATATCAGCTTCGACCATATCATCAGACTGAGCAAGAAGAAAGCTGTCAGAGATATGCCAGAAATAAAAAGGCCTTCAAATATCATATGCAAATCTTGTCAATTGGGGAAACAGACTCGCACATCCTTTAGATCTAAAGATGAGCTATCAACAAGAAGACCACTCCATCTTGTGCACATGGACCTGTGTGGACCTGCTAGAACTAAGACACCAAGTGGAGAATCCTACTTCATGCTGATAATAGATGATTTCTCCAGAATGACATGGGTTGCTTTTCTCAAGAACAAATCAGAAGCTCTGGAAAATTTTAAGACATTCAAAGCATTAGCAGAAAATCAAACTGGTTGCAAGCTAAAATGTATCGGATCAGATAGAGGAGGAGAATTCACAGATTATGACTTTGCAGACCTATGTAATTAACATGGAATAAAGCAACAATTTACCATTGCAGGGACACCTCAGCAGAATGGAGTAGAAAAGAGACAAAACAGGTCTGTACAACAAATGGCCAGAGCTATGATGCAAGAGAGTAACATTACTCAAACCTTTTGGGTAGAAGTTGTACACACAACAGTACATATTCTAAACAAAGCTCATTTAAGACCTAATAGTGATAAGACACCTTATGAGCTATGGCATGGTAAACCTGCATCAATCAAGCACTTTAGAGTCTTTGGCAGCAAGTGCTACATAAAGAATAATGATGAAAATATGGGGAAGTTTGATGCAAGAGCAGATGAAGGAATACTCTTAGGATAGGCATCCAAGAGTAAAGGATACATATGCTACAACAAGACTCTTCGAAAAATTGTAGAAAGTATTGATGTAATATTTGATGAAGAACTTCCAAACAAGACAAGAGATATAGATTGCAACAGCCATCCTAAAAATCATGAAGAAGAGGACCAAGATGTTGAAGAAACAATAAAAACATCAGAAAATGTTGAACTGAACTCAAAAACCCCCTCAAGATACACTCAAAAGAACCATCCAGAAGATCAAATCATAGGAGACAATAGTGTAGGAGTGCAAACAAGAAGGCAGCTAACTGAACAGACAGAAGAAGTATACATAGCAATGTTATCACAAATAGAGCCAAAGAAGTTTGAAGAAGCCAGCAAGGACAAGTATTGGGTAAAAGAAATGAATGAAGAATTGGACCAAATTGAGAAGAACAATACCTGGGAACTAGTTCCTAGACCAATTGAGAAGAATATCATTGGTTCAAAATGGGTATTAAAAAACAAAATGAATGAGCAAGGACAAGTAATCAGGAATAAAGCCAGGCTGGTCTGCAAAGGATACTCACAAATTGAAGGACTTGATTATGAAGAAACATTTGCCCCAGTAGCCAGAATGGAAGCTATCAGAATTTTCCTGGCATTTGCATGCTACCAAGACTTCAAGGTATATCAAATGGATGTAAAGTCTGCTTTTCTTAATGGAGATCTAGAAGAAGAAGTATACATGGAACAACCAGAAGGCTTCTCATTGACAGACAAAGAAGACTATGTATGCAGAATGAAGAAGGCTCTATATGGACTGAAACAGGCTCCTCGTGCTTGGTACTCAAGATTGGATAAACATTTGCAAAAACAGGGTTTTAAGAGAGGTGGAGTAGATAGAAATCTATACATAAAAGCCCATGAGAATAAACTCCTGATTGTTGTAGTGTATGTCGATGACATTATGTTCGGAAGCAACAAAGATGAACTAGCAAAAGGGTTTGCTGATGAGATGAAAACAGAGTTTGAAATGTCTATGATTGGAGAGCTCAGTTTCTACTTGGGACTGCAAATTCAACAAAAGAACACATGCACCTTCATCTCTCAAGAAAAATACTTAAAAGAAATGCTGAAAAAATTCAAAATGGAGGACTGCAAACCTATGACAACACCCATGATCACGGGATGCAAGCTGTGTGCTGATGATGGGACTGCAGATGTAGATCAAAAACTCTACAGATCCATGATAGGAAGCCTGCTGTATTTGACAACATCAAGACCAGACATCATGCTAGCAGTAGGACTAGTGGCAAGATATCAAGCAACACCTAAACAAAACCATCTTCTGGCAGTAAAAAGAATACTCAGATATCTACAAGGAACAACACAGTATGGACTTTGGTATCCTAAAGGCAAAAGCTTCACTTTAACAGCATACACAGATGCAGATTGGGCCAGTTGTGTTGATGACAGGAAAAGAGTACAAGTGGAGGTGCATTTTATCTAGGAGAAAGTCTGGTGGCATGGTTAAGCAAGAAACAAACATCCATCTCTCTGTCTACAGCTGAAGCAGAATATATAGCAGCAGCAGCATGTTGTACACAAGTCATGTGGATGAAGCAAACTCTTCAAGACATGAAGGTAAGCATTTATGAACCTATCTCAATCAAATGTGATAATACAAGTGCTATAAGTATATCTAAAAATCATGTGCTTCACTCAAAAACCAAACATATTCCAATCAAGTATCATTTTCTCCGAGAACAAGTAGCTCAAAAGATAGTCAAACTGGAGTATGTACCAACAAAAGAACAGACAACAGATATATTTACCAAACCACTTGCTAAAGAGCCATTTGAATATTTGAGAGACAGATTAGGGGTAGTATCTATAGATGCTACTCTCTGATATAAAGAGAAATCACAATTTCAGGGGGAGAACAAAAACGAAAATATCCTTCCAAGAGGAGAACAACCAGCAAGGAAAGCATGAATCAGGTTCTCAGAATCAAAGGATTAAGGCAAAAGAACACCAAGTTATTATCCTAGAGTTATCTGCATTATTCAAGCATCAAAAAGTCAATTACAGAGCAAAAGGATCAGTATTGTATTCTGAAACATTATATTAAGAATCTGAAACATAAAAGACGAGTAGTGATTATCATTTGAAGCCTCTCAGCGTTTTAGTTGCTGAATCCAATCATACATCTCTGACTAGATAACGCTGCTACAATGTATTCTATGAAGTATCATTATTCTCACTTTTAGCTCTATATAAGTGAAATAACTGTATCAATTTACAGTGTATTTTCAAATTCGATAATCCTCAAAGTGTTCTCTCAACAATTCTTATACATCACTATGGAGCAGCATGGTACAAAGTCAACAGAAGAGGGCCTAAACATAACTCAGAGAGAGGAAATGCAAAAATCAACCCTTTGCCATTGATGTCAAAGGGGGGGGAAGAGAAAACAACAGGAGAAAGAGCAGGCAAACAGAGGAAATGCATTGCCATCAATGCCAAAGGGGGAGACTGTTGGAAATGTTGTCATTGATGGCAAAGGAGGTAGCAGATGCAGAGACAGGAATAGTGACAAGGAGACAATGGAGGCAGCAAAGAGGAAATGAATATAAAGGAGAAAGGCAGAGGCAAAGGAAGCAAATACAGAGACAGAGCCGTTATCACAGAAGTAGAAGCAGAGGCAAAGTGACAGAAGTGGCAGAGGCAGAGCCACAGCTGTTATTGCAGAGAAACCACTGTTATTCCAAGAATATGTATATATATATAAATTTCGAGAATTTTTTATACAGTCGGGCGTTACAAATAATATAAATTAATTTCCGGAATTTATATTCAAATGCTCTATATTTAGTTCAAGAACTCGACTTCTGGTCGATGTGGTGTTTTTAAATTGTACATACCTAGAGTGTAATGAGCTCTGCGAACCAGCGCTAATAGGCTCTGTGGGGATGAGCACTGTACACATAGCCACAAGGGTTATGAATGGTGGAGCTCTGCGTCAGAGTATAACGGAACCATAGTCGAAATATATATATATATATATATATATATATATATATATATATATATATATATATATATATATATATATATATATATATATATATATATATATATATATAATTGAATGGAGCGGAGTTGAATCATAATAATACATTGAAAAGTGAGCGATTTTTTAAAATAATAAAGCCGGATGGAACCATGAGCGGGGAATTGGAACCATGACCCGATGAACAGTAACAGTGGTTTGGAGGGAACGGTGGATTTCATCGCACCACTATTATACGGAAGGCGGTATTTTGGAGTTTTACAGTGATTCCATTGATTGATCGATGCGTGTCCCTGGATGAACAATAAAACCACCGTTTAACGGAGCGCCATCGCGCGTTATTGTTTGCGCATGTTGATCGAGCGATATACGTTGGATCGGGAAACGTAATACCAACCATTGGATGGGCGCATGGGTTAACAAGGTACGGTGTATGCGTTCGTTTGCTTGTATTGTGGGCCCCAGCGGAGATATATGTAATGAATTTGGTTCATTAACGTTATTCGACGTATTGAAATCCTAGTATAAGGTCCGATGAAATATATTAAAAGAGTTTAATCGTATTGGCGGTCAATCCTTACGTATGTCGGGTTATTTGCGTGAATGAATTGCATATATATATTATATAGGTTGAGATATTATGCTGTGCGTATAATGTATGAATATGAATAGTTTGGGAGCATTTTTATTCGGGTGTAAAATGTAGAAATTTGCTGAATAATGAAGATTTATCCACTGAGATTATCCTGATCATACACTAATTCGAATTCATGTATAACACATAACCTCTTCTACAATCGATCATCAATATGCGAAAATAGAAACAGTCGCATGCGCACATAAACACAATATGTAATGGGAAAAGCTTATAGCTGAAAACCCCCAGCTATTTTGTATATTATAATAGAAGATAACATGTAACAATCTCAGTACAATACTCCTCACAAGTACTCAGTACTGTCTCCAAAAGTTACACACAAACTAGCTCAGTTTTGAACAAGTCACAGGTTCAAAACTCATCCACTATTTGCCTGCCTCTATTGCGCAATCCAAGTTGGTTGAATGAGAGATCCAAGTTCGAATCTCCTTGGCTTCAACTGCGCAATCCTCATGGGCAATCTCCTCCAATGCTTGTGCAAATCTCATGCACAACTCATGTCGCAACTAATAGCAAACTCCACCCTTTCACCCACCTCTAACACTGGTCTCCACTGAACTGTCCATGCACTGCTGTTAACTGATGTGTTCTTGAGTTGAATAATGAGTTAATAATTAGTGAATTAAATAATATTTAATTCACTCAACTCATCACTAGTGTATTAGCTAGTTAAACTAAACACAACTAGTTCAACTAAGTTAAACCGAACACAACTCCACCAACTATCTCATCAACTCCACCAAACTTCGCCACTTGAGTTCTAACTGAAGTCAACCATGCATGAGCTCACCAAACCCATAGGAATAGCGTAATTCATTCTTTCAGGTGCATGGGCCACATCCGTAGCTCCAACTGAAGTGTTGCAAGAGGATAAACTGAAGTTTATAGTCCAAATATTATTAAGGGCTAATAATATTTGACTGACCTATTTTTAGACAGGCAGTCTAAAAATAGACTTCGACCTGTATGTCTAAAAATAGAGGTCCATCCATTTTTACCAACTCGACCAATCATCCAAGAATAGCATACTGCAACTCCTAGACCATGCTCCATATGTCTAAAAATAGACATAGTCTAAAAATAGACTTTGCGCCAAAAATAGCCTGCGGGCCCACTTAGTGAAGGCTACTTCATTTCACTAAGCTCCATCATCTTGTTGCATTTTCAACACTCCCTCTCAACAAGATATGGATTATCTGCAACCCCTATCCTACCTCTGTGGAATTCGAACTTGCTCCTGGTGAGCGCCTTCGTCAAGATGTCATCATCCTAATCCTTCGTGGGAACATATGAAATAAACATGATTATCCGCTAAACACAATCTCTGATATGATGGTACCTGATGTCGATGTGTTTGGATCTATCATGAAATACTAGATTAGCTGAGAGTTTAATGCAACTCTGGTTATCACAATAAATCACAGTAGGCTCCAAGTGTGACCCGAACAATCCAACGAGGATCTTCCTCATCCAAATAGCCTCGCATGCAACCAAGCTTGCTGCCATGTACTTGGTCCGCCGACCCGAGTGCCACGGACTTCGTCTCCGCTTACACGCGGTGAAACCGGCCACGACCCGACATCGAAGACTCCTCTGCATGTGCCTCTTTTCTTATCCGACAGCCCCGCCCAATCCTGCACGCGAAATAAGTTTCACTCCATCCTCCGTCCGTACTCACGCACTCACATCCCGATGTGCCACTAAGATAACGCAATACATGCTTGCCTGCCTTCCAGAAGAGCTTGGTAGGCTTAACCATAGCTTGCAAAAGTTGGTTAACAACATAGCATATATCGGGTCGTGTATTGACCAGATACATAAGCGACCCCACCAACTGTCGATAGACAGTGGCATCCACTACCTCCGCTGAAGTAGCATCCTCCTTCCTCCAACCACCAGAAAGAGGAGTATCAACAGGCTTGCAGCCATGCATGTTGAACCTCTCTAGTATCTCCCGGGCATACTTGCCCTGAGAAACAAACAGTCCACCACTGCGCTGCCAAATCTCCAATCCCAGGAAATAATGAAGGAGGCCCAAGTCCTTCATCTCAAACTCTCTAGCAAGATCCTCCTTGCATGAAAGTATCAACAGCTCATCACCCGTCAAAATCAGATCATCTACATATAGTACAATGATCAGCAGCTTCCCCTCCACCACAATCTGGTACAGGTTAGGATCCGCCTCACTCTTGGAAAATCCAAGCCTGGTGAAATAACTGTCTATCCGTGTGTACCAAGCACAAGGTGCTTGCTTCAGCCCGTACAGTGCTCTCTTGAGTCGGCACACATGCGACTCACTGCTGAAGATCTCAAAACCTTCAGGCTGCTCTATGTACACCTCCTCCTCAATGACTCCGTTGAGGAACGTAGTCTTCACATCCATCTGATGGATGTGCCATCCCATCTACGCTGAGAGAGCTAGGATCGTCCGTATGGAAGAGTACCTTGCGACAGGTGCAAAGGTCTCCTCATAATCGATCCCCTCAATCTGTGAGAAGCCACGGGCAACAAATCTTGCCTTGTACTTCTCCACACTCCTGTCAACCGCCTGCTTTACTTTGTAGATCCATCGTGAACCCACCACTGATTTCCCCTCCGGTCGCGGGACAATCTCCCATGCACTGTTTCTGACAATAGAATCATACTCTTCCACCATGGCATCTACCCATGCGGGGTCCTCCACAGCTTCCTCGAAAGAGGATGGTTCTGTCACGACACATTTTCTCACAAGAGCCATGTATCCAGTGTACCAGTCCGGTGACTGTCTCTGTCTGCGCTGTGCTGTAGGTGGTCCTACAACCTTCTCTGCATCTCGAGCCAGTCGCTCAGCTTCTGTAGTGCGCTTGCGCCCTCTGATGGTTGGCGCTACATGAGTGGTCTCTTCCACCTCATGAACTTCCTCTTGTGGCTGATCCACATCCGGAAGCTCCTCCTTAGGAACTAATAGCTCCTCATCTGCATGCAAGTGTGGCTCCCTCTCAAGCGAACACTGCATGGATTTCTCCTCCTGAAACTTGATATCCCGTCGCACAACAGTCTTGCGACTGTCTGGAAAATACACCCGATAGTTGTGAGGTGTATCAGTGTACCCCACAAATATTCCAACCTCTGCGGTTGGATCCAGCTTCTTTTTGGCGTCCTTCGTCACATGCATGTAGACAGGTGAGCCAAAAATTTTCACATGAGAAATATCAGGCCTCTTGCCAGAAAACGCCTCCTTCGATGTACTCATGCCAAGTATCTTGTGAGGACAACGGTTCTGCACATACACTGTAGTATTGCATGCCTCAGCCCACAAGTGAAGGGGTAGGCCCTGATCATGCAACATCGCCTGTGCAGCACCCATGATAGTTCTATTCTTCCACTCAGCAACCCCGTTTTGCTGTGGGTTATGGGGTGCGATGAGCTCTCTCCGAATCCCTTCTGCGATGCAAAATTCCTTGAATTCAGCAGAGATGAATTCACCACCATTGTTGCTCCTAAGAGCCTTCACATGCTTTCCCGATTCCTTCTCAACCAGTGCCTTGAATTCATAGAACTTTGAATATGTCTCGCTCTTCTTCTGCATGAAGAAGATCCAGCACTTCCGAGAGAAATCATCAACAAAGATCACATAGTACTTGTGCTTTGCTGTCGAAGCTACTGAGAAAGGACCACACACGTTTGTGTGAACTCTCTCAAGGATCGTCGTGGCGCGACTATCCTTCTCGTGAAAGGTGGCTTTCACATATTTTCCCAAGGTACACCCCTTGCACTGATCTGACTGCGCAAGAGTGCCCTTAGGAAGCCCAGTAGAAATCTACTGCAGTATCTTCAAAGCGCCATGGTGAAGGTGGCCCAATCTCCTGTGCCACAGCTCGCCCTCATCATCCCGGCTCACCACTTCTCCCGCCTTGCATGCCATTGCTGCGCAGCCATCTACTTGCAACTGATAAAGGTTCTTGACTCGAACCCCTATCTTCCGGGTTTCTCCAGTAGTCTTACTGTGCAGGAAAGCCTTTCCTTCGCTGAAGACCACATCATACCCCTTGTCTTCCAACATCACCACAGAGATCATATTCTTCATCAATCCTGGAACATGCAAAACTTCCTTCAATACAAAGGGTTTACTAGACTCCCTCTCAAAGGAAATGGTACCGATACCGGTCGCACTGTATCTACCATCATCACCCATCTCGATGTGCACTCCAAGATATTTTTCCTCCAGATCTGAAAACAGATCTCGATCTCCTGTCATGTGAAATGACACACCACTGTCCAAGAACCATACTGATCCCATCACACTTAAGACTAAGCATGCGATCAGTGAAAAATCTAGTTCGAACTGGGAGGCCAATGCCTCTCCCGCTGCAGATCCAGCAGCCTTCTTATTTTTCTTCCTCTGCGGACAATTTGTGGCATAGTGTCCGTGCTGGTGACAGTGAAAACACTTCACCTTGGACATGTCTTGCTTCTTGCCTTTCGCACCAGACTGAGAAGCTTTCTTGCTCTTCCCCTTCTTTGCTTTGGCAGCCAAAGTGCAATTTTCTTCATCAAATACCTTTGATGAAGATCCGTCCCTGGTAGTGCGCCTTATCTCCTCCTGCATGAGATCCGCCCAAAGTCGCTCCCATCCAGGAAACTTCTCCCAACCATTGACAGAGTCCTAATAGGAATGCCAACTCTTCGGAAGACCAAGAAGAGCTAGGTCCACCAAGTCTTCTTCATCGACAGTCACCCCCACACTTCCCAGCTCATCTCTGCATTGAGTGAACTTTGTGAGGTATTTGGCGATACTGTCGCCTTTCTCCATCCTAATGTTTCTGAGTTTATCTTTGAGCGCCAGCTTCCTTTGGTCGCTCTTGCTCTGGAATAGATCTGTCAGCGCTTTCCACATCAAATATGGAGAAGCTTTTCCATGCAGGCTGGATACAATGTGATCCTTCACGCCCTCCAACAGAATCCTTCGACATTTCGCCATCTTCTTTTGCCAAGCTTCAACTTCAGCAGGATCAGTAGGCTTTTGGACATCCATATCTACGAAATCCTTCAGCCTGTTATCTTCTAATACCGCCTCCATCCGATCTTTCCATGCAACATAATTCGAACTGCCTTCAAGGGCATATTCGAGTCGCAAACCATTGAAAGACATTTTCAACTCTAGCACCAAGAAAACAATTTGCTGTAAAATTCGAATTCCAAGCTCAAAACTCAACTGCTTCTAGATCCGTGAGAAAAAATTATTTCTAGCACAGAGATTGACTGTATGGGCATTTACTGGATATATCACCTTTCATAGAAAGGATGGATCCAGAGGCTACCTGGCCCGATATAGACTCTGTCTACCGAAATAATATTGTAATCACTGCAATAGATCCCGATGATCAATTCGCTCCGATACCATGTAGAAATTTTCTGAGTAATGAAGATTTATCCACTGAGATTATCCTGATCATACACTAATTCGAATTCATGTATAACACATAACCTCTTCTACAATCGATCATCAATATGCGGAAATAGAAACAGTCGCGTGCGCACATAAACACAATATGTAATGGGGAAAGCTTATAGCTGAAAACCACCAGCTATTTTGTATATTATAATAGAAGAGAACATGTAATAATCTCAGTACAATACTCCTCACAAGTACTCAGTACTGTCTCCAAAAGTTACACACAAACTAGCTCAGTTTTGAACAAGTCACAGGTTCAAAACTCATCCACTATTTGCCTGCCTCTATTGCACAATCCAAGTTGGTTGAATGAGAGATCCAAGTTCGAATATTCTTGGCTTCAACTGCGCAATCATCATTGGAAATCTCCTCCAATGCTTGTGCAAATCTCATGCACAACTCATGTTGCAACTAATAGAAAACTCACCCTTTCATCTACCTCTTCCACTGTTCTTCACTGAACTGTCCATGCACTGCAGTGAACTGATGTGTTCTTGAGTTGAATAATGAGTTAATAATTAGTGAATTAAATAATATTTAATTCACTCCACTCATCACTAGTGTATTAGCCAGTTAAACTAAACACAACTAGTTCAACTAAGTTAAACCGAACACAACTCCACCAACTGTCTCATCAACTCCACCAAACTCTGCCACTGAAGTCCTAACTGAATTCAACCATGCATGAGCTCACCAAACCCCTAGGAATAGTGTAATTCCTTCTGTCAGATGCATGGGCCACATCTGTAGCTCCAACTGAAGTGTTGCAAGATGATAAACTGAAGTTTATAGTCCAAATATTATTAACGGCTAATAATATTTTATTGACCTATTTTTAGACAGGCAGTCTAAAAATAGACTTCAACCTGTATGTCTAAAAATAGAGGTCCATATATTTTTACCAACTAGACCAAGCATCCAAGAATATCATACTGCAACTCCTAGACCATGCTACATATGTCTAAAAATAGACATAGTCTAAAAATAGACTTTGCGCCAAAAATAACCTGCGGGCCCACTTAGTGAAGGTGACTTCATTTCACTAAGCTCCATCATCTTGTTGAATTTTCAACATAAAATGAGATTGTATCAAAGGATAAGTAAATCCAAAAGAAGAATTTAGTAGTGAGACTGCAATTCCTTGGCTTGGAGTTTTATTTAATTGCCAGTCCCGGAAACAAGAACCTGTTGAATTGCCAGAATTGTGGATGGTTAAGTGCATTGGTTTTATTTTGACAAAGGACTTGTTATATTGGGAGATATAAGGTTTTAAAGGTATTCATTAATCAAATTCTAAGAATTTGATGAATGAATTGAACAGAGGATTAAGAAGACCCTTACTGAATAAAAAGATGAGAATTGGGCATTGTGAGATTTTCAGGATGGCGCACAGCTTTCGGAAATGAAGCTTGGGATGCATTTACACACAGTTAAGTGAAATATTGAAAAGTATTGGGAATATGGTTGATTTATTAACACTTCAGATTTAAGCATTGGAACTGTCAGCGTAGAACAAAGCAAAGATTGTGAGATTTCTCGGACTTGGGAAATGATTGGGCATGAAACTTGAATGCAATTATGGAAAAGGAAAAAGAAGAGGAGAGCATGCATAGATGAAATTTCGGTGAACAGGAATAGGTACAGGAATGAGTTGGACAGATGAATAAGCACAGAAAATAGGGAATATGCAGATGACAGTGAACAAAGTATATACTGAACAGGTTCTTAACAGCAGCAGGAAAAGACAAATCCAGTAAAGCCAAAATCCAGAAAAGGAGCTGAGTGAAATTGAAATATGTAATTAAAAATGTGAATGTAAATGTTTTAATTAACTTTTATTGTTTGTGATGAAAAGGCAAGTATCCTAAGGAAAAGAAAAATTCCCACTGTAGAATGGAAATTTGTACAAATTGTAATAATTCTAAAAATGAGTTGGAAAAAGGAAGAAGAAGACGGAAGCCAAAGAGTCATGACTGTTCACTCCAAATTCCTTTTGAAATACAAACAATCATGTGAGAATTTCTATATATAATATCAATTTGATAAGCTCAAAAGGGAGAGAGAGAAAATATAGAGAATGTAGAATATAGAAGAATAAAGCAGAGAATATTAAGAGAAGAAGAGCAGAAAGAGAAGCTACAGAACAGAGCTGATATCTGAAGTAAATCAGCAAACATTCAGTTTGATAAATTGAGGAAGTTGGAGCTTCCCTATCAAGTTGCAGCTTGATAGCTGTCAGTTGTAGCTGACTGAGGTTGAAGCCTCCTATAGGTTGATGCCTGTAGAAAATTGAAGGGAGTTGGTGCTTCCTTGCAAGTTGTAGCTTGCAGAATTGAGGTTGGATCCTTTTGTAGGTTGGTGCCTACAGAAAAACAGTGGTGAGAGGGAGTTGGAGCTTGCCTTTGCATCACAACAACAATAATATGTGGTTTTTTCCGTTTATGGGTTTCCACTTAGGTCTGGTGTCTCTGTGCATGATATTTATGTATTGATCTGATATGTATCATCTGCTTAATACCTACTGCTCTCATATTAAGTATACTGCTATATTATACTAATACTTGCTGCTTACATTCTAAGATTACTCACACATTAAATTTGATATGAATAAGTTTAATGAAAAGTTTTAAAAGATCAGGAATGTGTTAAACTGATTCACCCCCCCCCCTCTCAGTTTAACTAAAGGTTCAAAAACACCTTCCTCACAACATCAGTGAGCGAACATTTTCATGTTTTGGGGTACCCGTCTCTGTGTTTGTACAAACCAAACCCCATTATTTTATTCTTTTGGTAAGTGTAAAAAGACCTCGAACGGTGGACTACATCCTTCATCCTCCCATCCATATGTTTCTCCCATGGCAGCAGTCCCTGAATATCATTGGTCGAAGTATTACACTCCCATGCACAAGCCACCATGACATTCATAACCGGTTTATACCTTCCCTAGAAGTCCTACTGACTCCAGGGATTTCCCCATCAGAAATAACTATGACTATCGCCATGCTACTTAGTATACTCTAAAATTGGGCCATTGAATCCCCATCATCAGTTTTCAGTCACCCCTTGCCAACATGCCTATGTTAAACCCATCACATCCAGGTCCTTGATCCCTCATGTCGGCGACCCCTCGACCGGTTAAGGCTTCCTTTTTGTCGAATCTGACACCTATTCTCCAAAAAGGAAGAGGTACCTTGGATTACCCCTCTCCATAAAAGGGGCATCCTCGAGTGGCACTATGGGAGACATCATTTCCCATAGATGTCATCGATCCTCTTGACATTTGACTACAACAAAAACTTTCATGTCAAGATGGTATTGTACCATACAACCATTGCACTTTGATCAAATTCGTCAAAGACCCATGCCTCATAAGCGTCTCTTTCAGCAATGCTTACACAGGCAGGTCCCAGCCAGCACCTATGCCTACAATGTGCAGCTATATGCCATACCGATTTTACACATGTGAGTACCATATTCCACCTATTGTCAAAGAAAAAACGCCCCTGAGCGCATCAACAGTCGTCGTCAGCAACCACCAGATCACTACCACATCAATGATATAGACAGAACATACATCTTTCAAAATAGATTTGTTTAACTAGCCAAAACATCACGGGCATGGGACATGCCCGTCTCGTAGGAAATTTGTATATGTATTGTATTATATTTTCTCATAGGGGTCCCTTAAGACATGGTCATTCTTCGAACTGGTGCAAGGTGTTTTCAATTCCAAGCTTCACACAAGTCTCTCTCTCTCTCTACGCATGATATACAGAAAAGAAACTATAATGCATTTAAGCTATATAGTTCTTCCTAGACCTCACACATTAGGGGACAACTATTAACACTGGAAAATCATACAGAAGAAGATGACATTATCTAATGCAAAGAAAAAGGATTTACAGGGTTGGAAAACATTATAGAATTTGGAAAGTATTTAAAAATATCTAAGGTCTGAGGAAAAATCAAATTTTAACAAGTCCTAAATGCTTTTGCACACATTATCCTTCGTGAAGAGTGCCTTTGCGTGCCTTATGGCCGGAAATGCGCGCAATCATGAGAATATGAAAATGTCACTTTCCGGGACCACAAAAAGAAAAGGACAAGTGATTCCTCACTTGAATCAGCCTAAGGACAACCATCAACGCCTCCTTAAACATCAAGTGAGCACACAAAGGAATCATGCCCCTCGGGTCACCATCCATAATGTACCAAGGGAGGGAAGGAGGATTTGAAATCTCCTATATAAGGCCACCATGAGATGAAGAAGGTGTGAACACATTGTTATGCTGGCTAGAATTTCCCAAGCAATACCAGAAATGTGTGATCCAGAGATGAAGATAGAGGGGACTCAATTGTTGGCCATGCAACAAGTTCAGTCCAACATAGTAGAGAGAGAGGGAGACTGCACCGAGGCAAGCTTAGGATAAAAACATCCTTGCATCGGGACTTAGAACCCATGTTCTAGGGGCCCTTTGGCAAGAGGGTGAAGTTTCACTCTTATTACTACCAGTGCTCAATAAGAGGGGCCTAGAGCCACCGTTCATATTATTGTTGTCGTTTGACTCTTTTCAAAGCTCGTGTTTATTTTTTTTAGTTTTTAGTTTAGTTTTAGTTTATATATGCATGCTATTTCTCTATCTAGTATGCTTATGATTCTAGCTTGTTCCACTAACTTGCTTAACTCCACTTCTTTTTCTGCCTATTGCCAATAACTTAAGTGGGTAGACAACACCCCTTAAGTTGATGTGATTTTTTACATACATGTACCAAACACATCCCAACAGTCACCATATCCAATATGAAGTGAAAGTGAAATCAAAACTCCAAAAATTCCAAAAAGAAGAAAGTAGATGCAAACTAAAATTAAAAAGCTAAATAAAAAACTTGAAATCAAAAGAAAACCTCAACAAGGCAGCTTGTAAAAAATATGAAGGAGGAAAATGTGTTTTTCTTAAGTTGAGATCTGGTTAAATTATCTTGCAAAGTTGTAATTGATTATAGTTTTATTCAAAATAAAAAATTTAACTCTAGATAGCAGCTATAAAAGAAAGTGAACGCAAATAAGAATTTTCTCCCCCTCAAAATTTTCTTGCTTTGAAACTAAGCTTTCATGGAAACATCATAATGCTTTTGTAAAAAAAGTAAGGCTTGTGAAACAAACTAGAGGTTCAGAGACTCCCCGATTTAGCTGATTTTAAATTTGATTGGAATCAACCAAAGCTCGAAAGAAAGAAATATGAGGAGATTTAATTCCAAATATGAGCAAGCTGGGTGAAAATTATTCAAAGTGATCCTTTAAGACCTTCAAAAAAATATCTTTAGATCAACGAAAAGTATGGCTGAAATAAAAATGCAAAAGGAAAATAACAACTAATGAAAACGAGCAAATGGGACTTTTTTTTCCCAAGGAAAAATCATTATTTTATTATTGAAAACAAAATTACATGTTGTAGATGCTTGCAAGCATTCCATTATCTAGTCCAAGGCTAGTGAACAAAAAGTACATAAAAAATAATCAAACAATATAATGAAGAGAAAGGATCAACCTTTTCTCCATTTCTTCTTCTCTACCTTCTGAAATTCTCCTTGAGTTGGTTTGTATGATACAATAGCTATATGATTTATTCTTCTATCCTTGTAATATCCTTGTCTGAGTCAGAACTATTTGAGGCATGGTGACGTTTGTATCCTCCAGAGTCCTTTGCTTTAGAAACCTTCAATAGTTTTTCCACAGGGACTGGTATTTATGTCTCTTCACGAGATGTGTCTACCTTTCCTACTTTTTCTTGTGTATTCTGCTTTCCCACATTGGAAAGAGGATCCTTTTTTTTTTCATCCTCTTCCTCTTGTAGAAAATTAGAGGTAAATTTCCATCCTTTTGGTTTCTTTCCTAGTTTCTTCTTCCTTCGCATCTCTTTCTTGGCATCAGGGCATGTATTTTGTAGATGTCTTTTCTGTCGGCATATTCAACGTATAAACATTGTATTCTCATAATCTAGGAACTGAGTCCAACTGTGCATATTGTGTAACAAGTGGATGTGATCCGAAAGGCCTTTGCTGAGATCCACCTCCACACATATTCTAGAAAAAATATAGATTTTATCTTCCATTATTTATGTGTTTGTATTTATGAATGGACCTAAGAGATTCCTGATGCCTTCTAGATCTTGGCGATACCAAAAATGAAGGGGGAGATTATGAAGCCTAACCAAAACCGAAACTCTTGATACAATCATTGTGTTTGCATCAAAATATATGAACCATGGGGTAATGAAAAGTCCCATTGATCCCCAAAACCATGGTCCTTCCTGAAGGACAAATTATTGATCCTCTGATGATGTAAAATTTACTGTGAAGAAACCTTTGGCATAAAGGTGTATTTGACAATTTGTTGTCTAGTTAGAGAAGATCATGTGGAATAGATCCATTGGTTTTGGCCATAAACTGTTGAATCTGCCTATAATCGCTTGAGCTTCATAAGTTAAGTAGAGTTTGTTTTTTTTTGGAAGATATATAATCAGTTCAGGTACATGATTTAGTTGCTCCACAATATAGGGACTGGGGATATTGTTTACTTGTTCTGAAGTTGTTGTTTCTACTCGTTTACCTTCGAGGATATATTTGAAGGAGATATAGATGTTGATATGTTCTTGATTCGATTATTTACCTTTGGGTAAACTAGAGCTAGCGAAACCTCATGCTCCCTTCGATTTTCTTGATCCAGTTGGTCCACCTCTCAATCTAAAGTTTAGGAATATGGTGGACATAGGAAGGACATTCTATTCATGAAGCCTTTGTACATCCTACATAATGAGCAAATGAGACTTACCTTTGAATAATTTCGTTTAGATTTACCTGAAATATATCGATTTTTTCCAAAAAATAAACTTCTTCTTTTGATTAATATTAAAAGTATGAAGAAGTTTCATTCTATAAAGTTTCCATTTTCCCAAAATCATTTCTTATTGGATCTAGACTAGAGCAAGTGTTAAGCTATAAAAATAAAATCTCATGTTCAAGTAATCAGAAGTAAAAAAGAAATCATCAGAAATGAAAATGTTCTATGTTTTGAATTACAACAACAATTATTCTCTTCTTGTCAGTTTTGATTTTATATCAACCCCAAAATATCCATAAAATTTCAAGAAATCAATCGAAAATCTCAACCAATAATGGTTTGTAATAACCCTGGTGAAAAATTACATGTAATAAAAGTTAATAAAGGAAAAATAATAACCACGATTATGGGACACTTATTCCAAGCTGAATGTTGGGAAAAACATCCTAGTGTGGGTGTTCATTTGGTTTATTATGGCTAAGGAAATTGGAAAACGCAATGAAAAAGGATTTGGAAAGACAAAGTGGCATTAATTGGCATTTATTTATGAAAATAATGGAAATTAGGAGAAAAGGAAGGTGAAAGGTCACGGGTTGCATGTGAGGATGAAAATGAAGGAAAATAGAGGCCTAATTGATAAAAAAAACTTATGAGGATCAGTTGGTACCTTTTGTCAGTTCAGTTTTGGAGTTCTCTCTTTATTCTCTCTCTCTCATACTCTTGGACACTTAGACTTTTCTTGGAGCATTTGAACATTGGATCAAGAAATAAAAAGAAGGAAAAGAGGAACACAAATATCAAGCAAGGAAGAGCAGGATCAAGCAAATACAACAGGTTTACTTATAGGTATTGATTTGCATGCGTGGTTTCCTTTCTATATTTGGCATGCATGGTGTTGCATGTATGTTCTTGGTTTTATTTATGTCATTGGCATGGGTTTTTCCAAGTGTGATAGTGTTTTTTAGCCTAGCCTTTCCATTTACAAATAACCATGGTGTGATGGGATTCTCATGTTTTGGTTGAGCTAGACTATCATATGGATTTGAAGTTGAGTGAGGTAGATCTTTGAATGAAATAACACGTGTCCTAGTAACCCCTCAATCAGAATATGGGTTGTAGTAAAGTCAGATTTTTTGTTTCCATGGCGGGCCTAGGAATCCTCGACTAGTGTATGGAGGGATATATGCTAAAACTTAGAGGTGGGTGCTCTCCATCAGGTGTAGGAATCTTGGGATGGGATATACAATAAAGCCTAGGGAGTGGAGTCTCAGTTAGGTCCTATTGATCTTGTGTGGATTGCAGTAAATCCTAGAGACTAGGAGATGGAAAAATTCCTCACAATGTAGGTGGAGAAATCTAATGGCATCCATGCTTGTTTTTGCCTAGTGATCTGGTGGAGATTCTGGTAAAGCCTATTATTACATGTTTATTTTTTTGGCCTAATGATCCAGTGAGGATTGCGGTAAAGTTGGTTTCTATTGATGAGGTTGAGGTGGTTTAGCCTTGGGAAGCCTTGGTTGGTTCTTTTGGTTTGAGTCTCACATTCATGCCTGGAATATGGCACGGGGGTGATTGGCTGAAGAGATATTTCGCTCAACCAATATATGGTCGGGTGGAACATGGTAGTCCCATATTGGGTTGGATTTTTCATTCATGAATAAGAGTTCCTCTCCTTGGTAATTTATGTGTAAATGTATTGGATTATATGTAACATTTATGGTTGATGTATCGTCAATATATATGTTGTTTATATGCTAGTTATGGATGTATTTTATGACAGTGAAAATGTATGCCTCTCATCATGTTTTGATTTTTTTTTTAAATGGGAAATGAATACATGACCTAATAGACGATAATTCATCTAATGGTAAGGGAAAACTGCTTTTTAAATATTTTCAAATATGTATGAGGCCTGTATGCTCAGTTCTGTTGTTTAAACCTGTAGATTACATATTTGTAACATGTTTGACGAAATTCCTGTAATGGCTAGTAGGGGTCCAGTGAATCCTTATTTAAGTGTTTGCATTTACATCATTATTATGTTGTTATCTTTCATTTCTAGAAGTGTCATGGAGTTCTAGGTAGTGACCTGAGCTCTGGGCCTGAAAATGTGCACATAAATCGAGGTCGTGGGCTCAGAACTACTAGTAAAAGTCCCCATTTTCATGCATAACCATGTTGTGCATGCAACTGGAGGTTTCTAGTCGCACTCTTTCCCATGTCAAGGGAGTGACTGATCTGAAAATGGAAATATTTGTAATGCTATGCAAAGTATCCATTTCCATATAATTTAGTGTGCAAAGTGTTCTCCATGACTTGCAGGTTAAACAAAGTAGTTTTGGTAATGTTTCTGAGTTTTATGTGTGAGGATTTGTTATTTAAAATTACTGTTTAACATGTCACAACAGAAATAAACAGCAATTAAAATTCACCATAACATAACACAACAAATTGTTGAGGTATTTCACCCCTCCTGGGCTACATCTGCCAGTCCAAGGCTCCCTAATGGCATGTCCTTTCTCTATTAATTTGATCAAAATGGTTACACCATGAAAAATATGCCTAAAAAGGAAAAACCAACTATAAATTTGACTTCATAAGATAGAAAATAGCTAGAAATGGCTTTTGTTTCACCTTAAACAGTGAAATACAACCCAAAACAGTGCCTCCTCCATGATGGCCCTGGTGGTTCCTTCCTCTTCCTTGAAGAAAAATATATTATAGATCACCTCTTTTTTCTTTGAAACCTATTCCAAACTCTCCAGAAGGCTAAAGAGACCCAAATTTGACTAAAATTTCATCTTTTTTGGTCGAAAATTGAGAGATTTATGACTTCTACCCAATGTCCCACAAAAACCCCACTAAAAGTGGGAGAACTCCAGTTAACTCCACTAAAAAGGAAACTATGCCAGATTTAGGTGAACTGCCAGTGAAACCACTGGATCAGACTGGCAGTTAATTTAAATGTTAGGCACGTTCACATGCGAAAAAGGTGGAAACAGTTTGTTGGACGGATAAGTTTACAAACCGTCGCATTAAACGTCTTCGGGTGATGGTCACATAGGTGGCATTAACTGCCATCATATCCATTGAGCGGTAGTCCCCAGTCCCTGCCACAAGTCACATGGCGTGACAGCTAACTACATGGGGCTAGCCCCCTTCCAACTCTGCCAAACAACTGCGCTTAGCCCGTGGTTTTGAGCTTTGTGCATATTGCAAAGGGGCTTAGCCCTGAGGGCTAATCCAAAAACCTCTTCCTGTTTAATTTATCAACGACCTGACTATGGTATAACCTATGCCCGACTCGCCCATTCTTCAACCAAGCTGCCTATACCGTGCCAGTCGATTCGACCCCTGCCCGAACTGTCGGGTTGGGATTCGAAACCTATGAACCTCACAATTTCATGTGCCCTTTTCAACCAATATACTGAGGCCACGTGGCACCCACTGATAGGCCCAAATTTTAGTAATAAAAATCACTTTTCCAATATAATTTTTTTTACAAATATTGACATAATCAATTAGTCAAAAATTCCTATTTTGGAGGTCACTGGACAATTTCAAACCTCGGTAACTTTCTCATACAAACTCAGTTTTGAGAACCGATCGCGGCGCTAGAATCGCAGCGATGAGGAATTTCTAGTCGTTCAAATTGCAACCATTTATGAGTACTTCTATTTTTTAGCATTTTCTTCACTTGGACATGATCTCCTGATCACACCTCCCCAATGGGAAGCTTTTGGACCCCAAAAGCTCTCTGAACTACAGAAGCTGAAGATTAGGAGACTGATTCTCTACTCTTCTAACCTTGAACCACTAAAATCTCCCTAACTTCATCAAATTGAGCTTCTCATAAAAAGATAAATTCTTCCTTGAATCTATTGATCGACTGTTGCTAACCTTGACTGTGTCATGATGCAAATTTTTGAAATTTGCAGAACAACAACTAAAATTTGCAGAAAGCATATTGCTCCTACAATGTTCTACCTTCAAAGGAAACTAAAAATAAGATTCACCTTGCCTACTGTCCTTATGGAAAAATTTTACTGAATGAGCCATGTACTTGTGTTGATTCCCGACCAATTTTTCTTGCCATAGTACCCTGCCATTCTAAAACCAACAATGACCCTTGCTGAACTTTGTGCCCTTTTTGCTTGCATGCTTTTCCCTCTCTTGGATTCTTGCACCACTTTGCACCGACACTTTGTTTTCTGCACCGATCGACACCAAGGACACCTTGTGCAACATCTTTTCATCTTCTGCCAAAGATGACCTAGTTTCAAACTGAAACATTTCATCATTTACATCAGCAATAACATGAAAAGGATTATGTACAAAATATTTTTGCTTAATCATCAACAAAGACAAATTTTAGCTTCTTGACTAAGTCTTCTGAGATGAGATTCACTTGTGACCCACTGTCAAATAGTGTGTCTATCTTTGTGTGTTTGGAAATTATCCTCACATGAAACAACTCAATCCTCCTCTCTTCATTTGGAGCTTCTATGTGACATTTTAAAGTGATAGAACTGGGATTTGTTTCTTTTACAATCTCTTTCCCCTTTATGTTCGTTAGTGAAAAAGATATGCTTTTAGTTTCATCTCATGATTCAGACCCTAAGTCTTGTTCAGCTATTGCAACAGTCTTGCCTTTTTCTTTGGCATTATCTTTGGTTTTAAATTTTTCTGGTTTCAACTCCGGATGAAGTTTCCAACAATGGTCTTCATCGTGGCTTGTTTTGGAACAATTTTTACAGAATATTTTTCCCTTATCTTTCCTAGAGTTTGCATTTCTCTTTCTCCCTTTGCCTTTAAATTCACTATCCTCATTCCCATCAAAATATTGTTTACATCTAGCCTCTAAATGTGTGGCTTGGACACAAACCTCGTCTAGACTAGTAGGATTGAACATAAGGATAGTATGTATAAGATAGTTGTGTAAACCACCTATATATTTCAGCAAATTTTCTTGGCTATGCAAATAAATTCCTAGTAAAAGATCCCTTCGTCTAAAATCTTGGGTGTAATCTTGTACATTTTGTCCCTTAAGTTTTCTAAAACTTTGCCAATTCATGATAGCCTTTTATAAATGAGCTAATGGATAAAATTTCTTTTTAATTGCAAAAATAAAATCAGCCCATGATAAAGTGATCTTACCATGTTTTTTAATTTCATCCTTGTTCTTGGCTTCCCACCATACCAATGTTGCTCCCTCCATTCTCAAAGAGGCTAACTGAATCTTGGTGTCGTCTTCATGAAGGTTTTGTATCCTCAAATAAACTTCCAACTGCCTTATCCAATTGTCAAGTTTCTCTGCATTGACCTCACCATTAAACATATGAAACTCAAACTTAACATCAAGCTTTAAAAAATAACTTTTACCAGTGGTTTTAGACTTGTGAGATTGATTCACCGAAGTAGAAGATGACGATGTACAGGAAGAGGATGAAGATGGGGTTGGTGGATCACCATTTCCTCTGTGTCCTTTCTTTGACTTGTCATCACTTTTCTTTCCTCTTGAAGAACCCTTTCCTTCTTTGTGGTGTTTCAACCCTTCTCTTTTAAGCCTTTCATTCATTTCTTGGTAGAGTATCCTCACCATCTCAGTCATGTCTAAGAATACCTTTTGGAACAACCGTTCTTCTTCTTTTGGATCAATGTCTTCAGGAACTTCTCCTTCTCTTGAAGACATGCTTAAGACTTCTTCTGTGGCTCTTGGAGGTGAATTATAAGGTGGAGTTAATGGCTCTGTAGCCCTCCTTGGTTGAGGATTATTTTTAGCTCTAACCAATTGTCCTTCCCCTGTCTTGAGCTTAAGCCTAGTAAGCATCAAAACTTGCAAACAATCAACTATATATTTGCACAAGAAAAAATGCAGAGTAAAACTCTAGCTCTGATACCATCTGATATAAAAATGAAACTATTTGTAATTCTATGCAAAGTATCCATTTCCATATAATTTAGTGTGCAAAGTGTTCTCCATGGCTTGCAGGTTAAACAAAGTAGTTTTGGTAATGTTTCTGAGTTTTATGTGTGAGGATTTTTTATTTAAATTTACTGTTTAACATATCACAGCATAAATACACAACAAGTAAAATTCACCATAACATAATACAACAAATTTTTGAGGCAGTTCACCCCTCTCGGGCTAAATCTGCCGGTCCAAGGCTCCCCAATGGCATGTCCTTGCTCTATTAATTTTCTAAAAATGGTTACACAGTGAAAAATATGCCTAAACATGCAACACCAATTGTAAATTTGACTTCATAAGATAGAAAATAGCTAGAAATGGCTTTTGTTTCACCTTAAACAGTGAAATACAGCCCAAAACAATGCCTCCTCCATGATGGCCCTAGTGGCTCCTTCCTCTTCCATGAAGAAAAAGATATTTTATATCACCTATATTCACTTTGAAACCTATTCCAAACTCTCCAGAAGGCTAAAGAGACCCAAAATTGACTAAAATTTCATCTTTTTTGGTTGAAAATTGAGAGAGTTATGACTTCTGCAACAAAAATGCCCAATGTCCCCCAAAAACCCCACTAAAAGTGGGAGAAATCCAGTAAACTCCACTAAAAAGGAAACTCCTCCAAATTTAGGTGAACCGCCGGTGGAATCGCCAGATCAAACTGGCAGTTAATTTAAATGTTAGGCGCATTCACA
Source organism: Pinus albicaulis (assembly GCA_034641835.2). Lineage (NCBI taxonomy): Eukaryota > Viridiplantae > Streptophyta > Pinopsida > Pinales > Pinaceae > Pinus > Pinus albicaulis. Next base: position 176,664 of record JAXQQM020080640.1, on the reverse strand, counting down.
TGCGAAAAAGGTGGAAACGATTTGTTGGACAGATAAGTTTACAAACCGTCGCATTAAACGTCTTCGGGTGATGATCACATAGGTGGAACTAACCACCCCTGTAACTATTGGGTGATAGCCCCTGGTCTCTACCATAAGTCACATGGCATGACGGCTAACCACCTGGGGCTAGCCCCCTTCCAGCTCTGCCAAACAACTGCGCTTAGCTCATGGTTTTGAGCTCTGGGCATATTGCAAAGGGACTTTTCCCTGAGGGCTAAACCAAAAACCTCCGCCCGTTTAATATGTCAATGACCCAACTATGGTATAACCTCTACCTGCCTCGCCCATTCTTCAACCAAGCTGCCTATACCATGCCGGTCGGGTCGACCCTTGCCCAAACTGTCGGGTCGGGGTTCGAAACCCATGAACCTCACAATTTCACATGCCCTTTTCAACCAATGGCCTGGGGCCATGTGGCAGCCTCTGGGCAGGCCACATGGCACTCACTGATAGGCCCAAATTTTAGTAATAAAAATCACTTTTCCAATACAATTTTTTTTACAAAAATTGACATAATAAATTAGTCAAAAAGTCTTGTTTTGGAGGTCATTAGACAATTTCAAACCTCAGTAACTTTCTCATACAAACTAGGTTTTTAGATCTGTTCATGGTGCCAGAATTGCAACGATGAGGCCTTTCTAATTGTTCAAATTGCAACCATTTCTGAGCACTTCAATTTTTGAGAATGTTCTTCACTTGGGCATGATCTCTTGAACAATGACTGGGGGATTGATGCATGAAAAGGTCAATTTGTATAAGGGACTAGCCTCCTGGAATGTTGGGTTAGCTCTTGGGTGTCCTGTAATAGGTGCATAAGGTCTATGTAGTTGTGTGGTGTCGGTTCCACTTCCTTAAGATGACCTGTGAGGTTGAATCAGATCATAGCAGCCTCTCGTCACATGTTTACCCTGGTTGGCCGGTTACTTGGGTAGATATGGGAGGAGGGTGTTACAAAATGGTATCAGAGCATGGTTCATGCATTCATGTCAGTTGCACATGTGTTAGTCATCCTTGTGTTATATAAGCTTGTTTCATATGTATGGTTTTGGTCATGGTTTTAGTGATTTTTCCATGTGAAAGTGAGGGCGTTGTCGTGAAATGTGTCTTCATGAGTGTATGATTGGTTACATGTTATTTATGCTTACATATTGTCAGTGTACATTGGTATGCTTGTTTTTGTTGGTCATGGTATGTGTAATTGATATGGTCATGCATTGATGACTGGAATCTAGCTAGAATGATGTTTATGTGTTGATATACCTATGTGTTATATGCCTATATGATGTTATGATTATGTATATACATGTATTACGCTGATTTTCTTGATCTTGTAGGTGATATTCCCTCCCAAAATTATGCTAAGGTACATTGGTTTATTGTGATTTGGTTTAGTTTACATTATATGCCTGGAAGAAATAAATCAAAGATGACTAGCAAGTCGGTAGATTACAAATATCCTCCTTATGAATCAGATGAGAAACATGGTGTTGGGAACTCCTACGACTTATCAGACACTTTGAGAAGTTTGAAGGAAGAAATAAGGAGTTGTAAAGAATATAATGACATAATCATTCAGGCACAAGAGAAACAAGCAGAGGTTAATACAATACTCCTTTAGAGCTTGTCAAATTTACAGTGAAAGGGGATACTTCATATCAACCATGGGAAGGAGGAAAAAACTAATGGTGCATATAGAAGTAGGTCTCATGGTGGTCACAGGTCAGATAGAGATGACATAATGAGGGATGGCAGGTTGTTGGATAGTTCGGATAGGAGTGATGATGGACACAGGTACTACTCTACTTTTGGTTCTGATAGGCATTATGATTGTCATCATTATCATCATTATAGGAGGAGTGACAGGGGATACTTGTCAGATGAGTTAAACAAATAAAAACCACATAATTTTTATGGATATTTGAAGAAGATAGAAGATGCAGAGGCTTGGATACTTGGGATGAAGAATTTTTTTGATTTTCATAATTAAACAGATAATATGAAGGTTAGAGTAGCTATATCTAGCCTGAGAGGTAAAGCAGATATCTGGTGGAAAGATTTGAAGCAAGTCAGAGACATTAAGACATAGGAATTGAGTTGGAATGAGTTCAAGAGGCTTTTCAGAAATAATTACTTGTCAGAAAGGTATTATGACATTAAGGCCAAATAATTCTATGAGCTAAAGATGGGATTAATGACAAATGAGGAGTACATGACTAAGTTCTCGGAACTATTGAAGTATGTGACGTATCTTAAAGATGAAAATGCTAAAGTTCAATGATTTTTCAGTGGATTTCCATTAGCATTTTGAGATCAAATTCAATATCATGAGGCTTGATCACTTGAATAAGTTACTGGGAATATGAACCATTACTATGAGCATTCAAAGTGTAAGAATGAGTCTCAGCAAGGATGGAAAGGGAAGAACAAAGGTAAAGGTAAATGGCAGTCAAAAAGACCTGTAGAAATTATACTAATAGGATTCAATCTGATCTACATTAGAGAAATTTTAAGGTATAAAATGGTTCTCCTAAGAAAAATGTATAACCAAAATAAATTTTATAAGAACCTATAGGATTCAAGATGATGATGTCAACCATGGGGGATGATTCACCATTTTTGTCATAAAAAGGTAAAAAGATTAAAAAAATAATAAAAATAATAAAAATATTTTTTCAACTTGTATTTTCAACTTATCTCCCTAAGGTATTACTCCAATTTTGAGCACATTTACTCATTGAATGAACAATTTAATTCCTCATCCAATGAGTACCCATGTTGCATACGTTCTATGGATCCTGCTTCACGGAAAATTAGAAATACATGAAAAAACATGATTGCAATCACACTTTTCATGTATTTCTCATTTTTCATGTAGCAGGGTCCATAGAAAGTATGGAACATGGGTATTCATTGGATGAGGAATAAAATTATGCATCCAATGACTATTCCTGCTCGAAATTTGAGTAAACACATAGGGAGATAAGTTGAAAATACGAGTGAAAAATTAGTTTTTTTCCCTCTAAAATTTGATGATGTAATCTAATATTTTTATTATTATTTCCATTATTATTTTATAATTTCCTTAGGAGGCCCATTTTAGACCTCAAAATTCCCTTAATGATCTTATAATGTACTAAAACAAGATATCAAATCCTTCTACATTTTTCAGGAACAAAACACGATCACACAATCACATGACAAGTAAGAGAAAAAAATAAATCAATTGCACAACACAAGATGTATCTGGGGAAAGAAACTGCTCAAAACTCCGCTATTTGTAGATTTCATATGGTAAATATCATGAAACAATCGAATTATTTTTCACACTGAGAAACCTCTGCACTATGCTGACTGTCTCACTCTGATCCTACTCGAATCTAGCTTGCAATCTAAGAAAAATTGGTCCAATATTGAACCTCTTGCTTGCCTCTGCTTGCCCAACCTTCCTTACATATTCTTGGGCTAATTGAACCCTTATTAATTAGGAAATTCCAAATAAATTATTGCGCAATCCTTCCAAGGCTTCTCGATTACCTCATGCATGACCTGTACAATTTTCTAAAAGTACAACTGATAGTTATCTTTCCTTTAACATTGGTCTCAATTGGGCCTTCCTTAGAACTGACATGCAACAATTATTCAAACTATTTTCTTATACTATTCTTATTGTCAGCCTTGTTATATTTGTCATCTTTTCATAATGATTATATGAAAAGGACAGTTTAAATCATAAACCATTTAAATCATTAGCTCAAGTTGTTGTAGTAAACATCATATCTTGTCTATCTTGCTCTCCAATATTAATAAGTTGAATTACTATAAAACACAAAACCAATGTACATTGCCAATAATTTTTTGTGCTTACACTGAAATCAATGCACATTGTTAATCCAATCACTTTAAAATTAATGTGCCATCATACATCCAGTTACATAAAATCATAAATAAACATCTACACTGAAATCAATGCATCTAATGCAAACAAACAAGTCAGATTAAAAAACAAATTCTATGATGAAATCAATGCATCTAATGCAAACAATAAAATAGGATTAGAAATCAACATCTATACTCAATTCAATGCATCTAGTGCAAGTAGTCAAATAGGATTAGAAACCGACATCTACAATGAAATCAATGCATTTAGTGCAAGCAATCAAAAAGGATTAGAAATCACCATCTACACTCAAATCAATGCATTTAGTGCAAGAAATCAAATATAATTAGAAATAAACATCTACATTGAAATAAATGCATCTAGTGCAAGAAATATCCTTCCCTCTCTCCACCCTCTATATATATATATATATATATATATATCCCTCCATCTCTCATTCTTCGTCTCTCTATCTCATTCCTCCAAACACACATGCTCTCTCACTCCATATCTATTAATCACTTTGTCCCCCCCTCCCTCTCTCCATCTCTCTCTTCTTCCGTCTCTTCACCCTCCATTAATATCTATATCTCCCTATGTCTCTCTATATCACCCCCAAAATATATACTCATTTTCTCCAAATTTATCTATCTATCCCTCCCTCTATCTCTCACTCTCCCTCGATTCTCTCTCTCTCCTCATGTTGTCCTCTCTCCCTTTCTCTCTGTTGAGGAGGTAAATCCCCTCTGCGGACAGAGGTGATCCCTACTAGCCCAGATCGGGTCTAGCAACAATCAAACATGCTACAGTGCAGGTTCCTGATCGTAAATAAACCGACTTGCGAGGAAGGCTTACCTGGAATCCAACGCTGTCGTTTGTAGAAGAGGTGATGCTCCCGTTCCTTCGCCCTGGCAAATCACAATCCTCACGATCTCCGTGATCGGACACCTGCACATGCAAAAAAAAACACAAATGCAAGCATAAAATCCAGTACATACAACTATATGTCAGTCGAAGAGGACATAAATCATGAACAGGATCAAGAACAAGAGTGGAACCATAACCGATAGTCGCTTATCATTAAAGAGTCAAAAGAAGAATACAACCATAGCTTCGACGCAGCACTCTCCTTTAGCGGGTCGTCAGCACAACATGTCTTAATAAAGCCTGTCAAGGATGGGAAAAGCCTCTCTCTCCGGATACTTGGAAATAGTATCCTTGCTTGGATTTGGCCTTAAGGGAATCAAGAAGGCTCTTGCAGCATAAGGATGTAAAAGCTCTTGGGAACTTGGAGATTCTGGAACTAGCTTGCAATGGAAATGGGCAAGCTTTTATAGAAGGAGGAAGAGGAGTTGGGATCCCTATAATTATGGGATTGGCCCTATCATCAAGGAAGCTTCCATGAGAGGTGGCAAACCACTTCCTCTCTATGGAAATCCGTAGCCAAACCTCCCAACTCAAGATAGAAATCAATCCAGGAATTTGTTAGGATGAAACTTCCGCCTTTATTTTTAAAAAACACCTCTTAATATGGTTGGCGCGGGTGCGGCTCTATGACAGAGCGCCAATTGGCGCGCCCTCTTTGGAGGATTTGCCCCCTTCGCGCGAGGGCTGAACTGTGAAACCGCGCCAATGGAAAAAGAGCTATTGTTAGGGTTTTTTGCAGGGAGATGTCTTCAGGGCAATTAAAGCTCATCTTCAGAGGGATACAATGAAAGTATTTTCAAGTCTTGTCTCTGCTCATAGGTCACGGAATGAGCCCTCCAATGTGCAGGATGGGGATTGTAGGGACGGTGACAAATTGTTGTGTAACAGATGCCCCCTAAAGCATGAGGCCCGAGAGAGAGAGAGGGGTGAAATTCTTTACGAGAACATGCCGACTGAAAAAACTGCCATCGGAAAACCTGCGGAATGAAGTACAACTAATGTCTCAGATACATGATATATATGAGTGGTATGGGCGCAGCCATCCATAACAGAGTGTACAATAATCTAGATCCAAGGCATGGACGCAGCCATCCAGTGAAGATCGATAAATAGACTCAGGTATGGTCGCAACCATCCAATCAGTGAGTCATGTAAATAATCATAATAATCCACAATATCGTAGCCTGGATTACAACAGACACAATCCAGGGTCTTGCGCTCCATCTCAACCCAAACAAAGTACAAGTTCAAGCATGCGAATATGTGAGCTGAAGTCGAACATGAAATAAAATTGTCTGATTACCAGCCAATGATGAAAGCTGTTAACAGATGTGAGAGGAACCACCAATAATGACAATGGACCTCAAGGTACTATAGGTACAATCTACTGCATGTGAATCAATGAGTTGGCGTCGAACACCCGTAGAATCATCCGATCGGAGGCCAATGATGAAAACCTCACGTCGAATGCGACGAACCTGCCATTGAGGAATGCAGGCTCCAAGGTACCATAAGGGAGTCTCTAGATCAGCTTCCTGGATAATGAGCTGAAGTCGACAGGAAGTGACCTTGATCGAAGGTGGGCCATAATTTTTCCCACATCATCGACACGAGATAGAGGAACATGATGTTTTTGTGAATCAAGATCATAATAGAATTAGAGGAAGGTTGATACTTTGCAGGGGTCAACTTCTCTTGAACATGTAAACGGCACGACAGTGGACTTGGCAGTATTTGAAATCAACGGATCAGAGGTCATGGTGACAAGGCAATGAGCAGATGAGAGGTCAAAAAAGGATTATCCAAACCCATGGAGGCAAAGTGAAAAACGAGATGAGATGTCCCCAACCCGACACGAATGCAGACAAGTGCCATGTTCAAGAGCGACATACTGCCGACACGACAACAATACTGGTTCCATTTTCCCCCACCATTTCTGGCGAGTACCCAAATTATTTTTTATAACAAGCTTGAAGGGGATAGCATATGCTTGTAATATAAGTTTTCCCTTCGGGCGAATCCATCCTAGTACATTTAACGAGCCCTAGGAAGGAGTGACTCGAATAACGTCATTTCGAATGAATCCAATGTCATCAGGTTTTAACGAGTCTGACAAAGGAATAACTCGGCGTATTTTCATATTTACAGAGTTTGAGAAGACAGCAGAAAAGTAAACTCTAGCGGTCCCTTTTTGTAGATAGTTCCTCGGACCCGAAAAGGTAGAAAACAATATCTGAGAAAACCTCCTAGTCGTGATAGGCTAGGGTATTCCTTTTTCGTAAATAATCCATCCCAGCCCGAAAAAGGGGTAAACGTATATTGGGTAGATTTCGATTCATGTCCACTTTAGCGAGATCGAAATGACAAGGGCCTCAACAATCTTTTCATGTTTAGAGAGTCAGAAAAGAGCTGAAAGATGACTCTAGAGTGACTTTTTCGTGTATTTACTGAGTCCGAAAAAGTATAAAATACAACTCGTTTCACTGTTTCAGTTGCGTAAAAGCCCTGTTGCTGCACAAAAAGGCAAGCGTAAAACCCATTTTCGACACAAATATATTAAAATATTCAGAAACATAACTTTCAAAACCTACTTTGAGTTCAAAAAGTTATAAATATGTCAAATGGTAAAAATAGAATTACTTTTTACTATTTACCTCACCAAAGAGCAGCAGTGGTCCATTTTGGTGTGCAAACTTCCGACAGCAATTACGACCAATCCGGGCTACCATTCAGAGTTCCGTCAGTTCCAGGTAAGAGGCACTTCTTTGTACTCCATTTCAATCCATTTTTTAATAGTTTTCCATCATGCATTAGATTTTTGTGGCAACTTTTTAAATTTTTAGGGCTCCGCTCATTGGCGCGGGTATCGGGCACGGACCCGCGCCAATGGGATTTTATATGTAAAAGGCTCGCGCTGACTGGCGCGACTGTTCAGGAAATACCCGCGCCAGTGGCGAACCCCAAATTTTTGCCTAAAAAAACGATATTTTAATCAATTTGGATGAATTTTGAAGCTCATCAGAGATCTAATAAAGGGTTTTTTGACCATGTTGATGCAGGAAACCGAGAAAAATGGTGATTGAGTGGAAAGAGAGGGATCACAGTGAAGAGGATGAACAAGCCATGGAAAATGAAACTTGCATGAATGCCCTCAGGAACTGTGGGCTAAAAAATTTCTTCCTAACACCTTGTTTACGAGCTCAGCCTGAGCTTCTACAGTACTTGATCAATATGTGGGACGCAGATGAACAAGTATTCAAGCTGCGAGATCAAGTGTTAGACCTAGATGTTGCTGACGTGTACTTCATAACCGGACTATCGAGCAGAGGTCCGGTGCCCATATTGACAGGGAGCAGACCGTCTGGTGAGAAGATGGAGCAAGTGATGGCACGAGTGTGCCGAGGAGCACAACTAGGATCAGGAAGTGGAAAGGTGGACATCCACACCATTCCTGATCTGGCACTAAGAGTGGTGCTACATACCATCACGCGGGCTGCGGGGTCGCAGGCACCACACAAGGCAACAAAGGCCCAACTTTTTCTAGCCTCAGAGTGTATGACTCCTCTATTGTTTGACTGGGCCACAGCAGTGACGATAAACATAAAGAGGCAATTGACCAAATGAAAACAAGCCAAGCTGAAACAGTTTGGCTATGGTTCTATCCTAGTATCGTTCATTCTGGAACGATTACCAATCTTCCAGGGCCAAGGGGCCATAGTAGCTGAGCCGATTCCACGAGAGCCAAGAATGGCTCGCTGGGCAGCACTGATGCCCAGAGCTGGAGGGGGCCAACAGATGTCCTGGAGGCCAGAGTTTTTTGGGTGGTTGCGGTGTCAATTGATCGTAGTGGAAGACTGGCCATATGCGGGAACCGATTTCACTGGTGATCCAAATCTCCCACTGCCAGAGGGGGATGATTGGGACAAGGAGTTGGGTATGACCCCTTCTCTTTTTGATTTTTATGTTTTATGATTTTTTGTTAATACATGTTCTTCCTGACACATTTTATATGTATGCAGACGTGGGTCCAGAGAGACCAGCCAGTATGTCTCCTATCGCACGGAGGACTCTTCCCACACCTGATCCTCAGGCAGAGGGTGCAGAGGGGGGGAGTTAATCCAGAATCTCGAGGGCATCGCCCGAGGGATCCCAAACTACGCCCGTATGGCGGATGTACCGATGGCATACCAGCGACACACGGTGGGAGTGCCTAGTCGCCTCCACCAAATTTTGAGATGCTTAGTGCGTGCAGTCACTTGTTATCATGAGCACCATGCGGATTAGACTCCTAGGACTTTTATCATGCATATTTTTTTAAAGACATGTCGTCTCCGGATGTATTTAAGACGAACATATATATTTTTCGATTTAAAGTGATGCACACTATGCAAACATTTCGATATATATATACATATCTATTTCTGGATGGATATTTCTTTTTCATGTGATGTTGTTTTACAAATTGCGCAAATGTCTATCTAAAACCAAATTAGCTACTGCATCAGTTAACGCATTCATACGCCTGGGAATATGTTGGTATGTAATATAGTCAAAATTTCTTTCCAGTAAACGAATACGCAGATACAGACGTAAAATGGATGGGTTTCTAACCGAATAATGACCGTTCAGTTGTAATACTACAAGTTGCGAGTCTAGATACACAAGTAATTCACGGATACCAAGGTTTACAGCCTCGGTTAATAATTCTAATACAACACTATATTCCGCGATGTTATTTGTAGTACGTCCCAGACACACACCTTGCAGGTTGACCAACTCACCAGCAGGATCGTAGATTACCCAGGTCGCCGAAGACAGATTCCTGGTACTGCGGGAGGCACCATCCGCGAAACCAACAAACGGATTGATGGACATCTGCACAATCAGGAAGACCCGATCAGCAGAAAGATGTTTACATTGAAAACCACACCACACATGCACACAAATGAAAAACACACACGTATGTACACACACCACACCAAAAATCACTTCAGGCGTAGTATTTTTTGAGGTACAGCCCATTTCTGGGCTGTGCCAGTGGAAATCCTTCATAATCTATAAGCTCATAAGCCCCGTTCTTCAAAACGCATTTCACTATGTAGGGCCCATGCCACATAGGTTGGAACTTACCAGCTCCAAGCTTGTCATGTGCTTGATCGTACAGGAGGATGAGGTCTCCTTCGATAAAGGAACGTGGAGAAACAGATTGATCAAAGTGAGCTTTGACCCGCTTCTTTTGTGATTCAATCACTAAAGCAGCTAAGCGACGGGTTTCATCTAACCGTTCCAGATACAAAAGACGCTCTTCCTCAGCAGAAGTGTCAGGTAGAAGTTCTATAGCTAATTTCAATGAAGGAATCTCGCATTCAACCGGAAGAGTTGCTTCCAGACCGTACACCAATTGGAATGGTGTGAATCCAGTTGCACTCTTTGTAGATGTTCGATATGCCCATAGAGCTGAGAACAGTTGGAGGTGCCAATTGGATTTGTGGATAACAACTGTTCGTTGAAGCATAGTGACCAGAACTTTATTCACTGCTTCAACCTGGCCATTCGCCTGAGGGTAATACGGCGTTGAGCTATCGTGACGTAAGCCCAACTTTGAAGTCAGCTCGACCATCATATAATCTCGCAAATGAGTACCGTGGTTAGTGACGATGGCTTGCGGGACCCCAAAACGTGCAATGATATGGTTGGATATGAATTGGGCAGCTTTCTTACCGTTGGCAGCTAGTGTAGGCATCGCTTCGGCCCACTTAGTGAAGTATTCGACAGTGACAATGATATACGCATGCCCCCCGGCCGAGTGAGGGTTACACGTCATTAAATCCATGCCCCATTTCGCAAAAGGGCCGACGGTAATAACAGGATGAAAAGGGAGAGGCGGCGTGCGCATATTGCACTGAAATACCTGGCACGCGTGACATTTACGGACTGAAACGATACAGAGTTTGAATATGGACGGCCAGAAGTAACCTGCTCGCAGAATTTTCTGGGCAGTAGCATATCCGGACATATGTCCACCACAGGTGCCACTGTGGTAATCATTTAGAACCCTTTCAGCCTCTTCCAAGGTTAGTCACTGACGGAGCACCGAATCTACTCTAACACGGTATAAGGTATCTCCTACAATGCGGTAGGGCTGAGACTGATGCCGAATTCGACGTCGGGCATCTTTAGTCAACTCAGAACGAAATGTGGAGGTATGAAGATACACGATTATGTCGCCATACCAAGGGTCGCGAGTACTGATGAGGAAACGAGTTTCGTCTGGGATATGATCCTCAGAAAGTGAAGGAGTGGAGTCTGTCGAGAGTGAGCATATAAGATCCGCGAAAACAAGTGATTTTGTTGACTTAGCGGTAGTGAACTCTAAGTCAAACTCCTGCAGGATAACGATCCATTTGGAGTATTTTCCCCCCAGCAATTGTCTAGAGAGAATATATGTCATGGGGTTGCAATCTGTAACCACTGTTATCGTACGCAATAGGATGTAATGGCGAAAACGCTGCACAGCGTGTACTGCGGCTAACGCCAACTTCTCGACGTGAGCATAAAGCATTTCTGTATCGAGAAGGTTTCGTGATAGATAATAAACAACATGTTCATTACCATCATCATCATCCTGCACCAGAACCATAGCAATGGTGCTAAACGCGGCGGCGAGATAAAAAGTGAAATCGCGGCGATAATCAGGAGGACGAAGCAAAGGAGCATTTACCAGTAATGTTTTTAGCTTCTCAAAGGACTGTTAAGCAATTTCGTCCCAATGGAAGGGAACATTCTGCTTTAATAGGCGCATTAATCCTTTAGCCACCTCCGCGTAGTTCGGGATAAAGCGTCGAAGGAAGTTCGCTTTTCCCTGCAGACTCTACAACTGATACAACGAGGAGGGTGATGGGAGGTTGATGATAGCCTCGAATTTTAAAGGGTCAAGGCGAATTCCGTCTTTGGAGACTATGAATCCCAAAAGACGGCCAAAATCCACGCAGAAGACGCATTTATGAGGATTAAGCCTAATATTGTAGCGCCTACAGCGAAGAAAAATCTGGCGGAGGTGTTCAGGGTGATCCTCTCGCCTAGCTGAATGAGCTGGCAAGTCGTCCAGATAAGGCTGAACGATATGGTGAATGTCATGGAAAGTGTAAGACATCGCACGCTGAAACGTGGCTCCAGCGTTCTTCAAGCCGAACGAGAGTTTTTTATACGCGAAAGTACCCCACGGACAGATGAATGTAGTCTTGTGTTGATCCTCAAGTGCAATATTGATCTGATTATACCCTGAGAAACCGTCCATCAAGGAATAAATCTCACTTCCGGCACATTCGTCAATGATCTGGTCTATGAACAGAGTGGGATAGTTATCTTTTGGACAGGCGCGATTGATGTCGCGGTAATCAACACAGACCCTAATAGTACCCTACTTTTTATCAACAGGGACAATGTTAGAAACCCATTCTGTGAGGGGGATGGGATAAATAAAGCCCGTGTTCAGAATTTTTTCAACTTCTGCCTTAATTGCAGCAGCTTTCCAAGGATGCATGGGGCGTAAGCATTGGCGCACGGGCTTCGCACCAGGATAGGTTGGAATCTCATGCACTACGATACTGGGATCAATCCCAGCATTTCCTCGTAGGACCAGGCGGCAACATCTCTGAATTATTTAAAAATATCAGTATAGACTTGAATCTCATCAGGAGAACAAGTCACTCCCATGTGTATATTCTCAACGATCCCTGGTTTAACGGAGATGTTGATCGGGATGGTTTGAGTGATATTACTCAGGTTTCCCTCTGAAAAAACCTCGTGCGTCAAGATGGGCGTTTGGAGAGGAGGAGTAGGAACCTGAGATGCATAACGCTCTAGACAATCTGACATTGCCCCCAAGCTAGGCATAAAAGAGGAGCGATGATTTCCATCACCCCAAGGCAGCTCCTCGAGAGACATAGTTTAAATGATGGCTTCATCGGAAGGAAAAGTCTCTTTGAGAGGATCAGGTGAATCGGCCTGACCAAGCCAGGGGGATTGAGAGTAAACATCTAGAGCCATGCTCAAAGGAGCATGCTGAGGAGGTGGAGGATCAGATGCAGCAACAATTTCACAGTAACTAATCTCTACTGGAGTCAAGGGCATTGATTCTCCAAACTCAAACACCTGCTCAGGCGTAGGAATAAGCCAGGGGTCATCGGACCTGGACATCATGTTAACTTGAGCGGTGTGCGGTGGTGGTGCGGGAAAGATACCCATGAGGACGAGGTTTTTGAAGAGACCGGGTCCTACACTATCAGGGGGATTCGGAATCTGATCCACGTATGGAACGTTGTTCTCGGAAGTGGAGGTGAAGAAGGACAACTGATCCACCGTAACAATTTTTCCCTCGTGAGGGAACTTAAGGAGTCGAAAAACGGTGGATGGCACGCATGGCATGGCATGAGTCCAGCTGCGGCCAAGAAGTATATTATAGTTGAGCCTGGTGTCGACTACTTCTACTTCCACGTTGACAGTCTTCCCTTGTAAAGTGATCGCTAAACTCTCCAGAACACCCAGGGGTTTGGATTCCCGACCATCAAATGCCTCGAGGGCATTGGGAGAAGATGAGAGGGTCGGAGAGCCGATGGCCTTCCAGCAAGTGGACGACATGACGCAGGTAGAGGCACCTTCATCCACAACGGCCCTATGTATGTTCAGACCATTGATCTCGACTTGAATAACAAGAGCGATCTAATGAGCAAGTCGGGGGGTGAAATTCTCTAAATCGAAGGTGAGAAGACTCGAATCGGCGGGATCGATGCCACCGATTGCAGACAATAAAGCCTTCCGTTACAAAGGACAACTTTGAAGAACTTCTAGTGCAGACATAGCAGAAGGTGCCTGTGCCAAATCCTCAACAATGTTGTAGTGTTGAGCAACACGAGCATTCGGATTATAAGGAGATCTTCGAAGAACACCTTTAGAAGGTGGCTTCACAACAGGTTCAGGAGTAGGCTTCTCGATTTCCAACGAACCGGAGACAGGTGGGGTAGGTGGTCCATCCGCAACTGCCTTCCCGGGTGCCTGCCGTGATTCATTGTAATCCTTCGAACGCGTAGCGACAGAGATAGGTGCAACACCATTCATCATAAAAACTTGGGACATAAATGGTGCAGATGGTGACGGCTGTTCAACCATCTGGGTCTGCTGAGATGGGAATGGCTCTTTTAGAACTGCCGGAGTCCCTTTGGAGCCTTTGAGAAGTTGACTAACTTCGGATCGTCTTGGACAATCCTTAGTATAATGGTCTCCTTCACAAATGAGGCAGGGGTACTTCGGTTTACGTTGAGAACCATCCTCAGTACGAGATTTGGATTCTGGCCTCGGGGCGTCGGATTTGGATTTACCTTTGCCCTTCTTTTTCCCTTTGGAGGCTTTCTTCATAGGATTGGCCTGAACGGCGTTCACCTCCGCGGTTTTGCCAGAATCTGATGGGGCGGGATTAGCAGGAGTATTGTTGGAAGAATTAGACTTCTGCTTCCCATTTGAATATTTCTTCGAATTCTGAGACACAGAACCAATGACACCATCCACTGCAGGGGTAGGTGGAGCCTTAGAGGTTTCGGACCGTGGGGCATCAGGCAAGATATCATAAAGCGTGCCGGAATAAGAATATACAAGATCCAGATATTGGGCACGCGCAATGGCTTGTTCCTCCGTCACACACGCTCCCATCGCAATATATTGGGCGATTTTATTCACGAAGGAGGTGGTGAACCAGTGAGTTAGTATCTGATCAGGTATATGAAACTTGATCAGTCTACGACGTCGCCGCCACTCATGAATGTGATCAGAAATGTGAGTGGCTTTATCCTGCTTCAGAGAAGTCAGGAGGTGCGTCCTGGCTTCATAACGAACCGGTAACTGAAAGTGTGTGAGAAAAGCCATGGCTAAGGAATTGAAATCTTGGAAGATGCCACGGGATAATTCGATGTACCACTTAGCGGCAGCTCCAGTCAAAGTGCACTGGAAGAGGCGCAGACGAATTGAATCATCGACCCAAGAGTTAGACGAACACCAAAGATGATACGTCATCACATGCGCTTGGGGATCCTCTCCAGCTTTTCCCTCAAACTTGGGGCAATCACCCGGTATCTTGGTAGGAACCGGAGGCCAATAAGTATTATGTAAAATCGGATCATTGGTCAATTTTGAAACATCCGGTAACTCCAAGGTAGCCAGGAACGGAAATGGCAGATTGACCGGCATGCGAGGCCCGGGATGAGGACCGGTACCCGTACTCCACAATGGTTGTGGATATCCTTTCCCCCATGGGTTCTGTCCCATAGGGGGTGTAGGTCATATAACTAGAATGACTTGGCTACTGGTAACCAGTGTGTGGGGCTTGATAACCAGAGTACGGACCCTGATTATATGTCAGCCCATTGTAAGCAGCATTTGGATTTGGCTGCTGAGTATAGGTAGAACCGGGTGGATGAGGATAATACTGAGAGCCTCAGGGTTGGTTATAATTCGGTTGAGATTGACCATGAGGATAATAACCACCCTGAGGATGAGTCGGCTACTGATAGGTGGAACCCTGTGGAGCCTAATAACTAGGGCGCAGCTGTTGATTTAGCTGCGGCATCGAATGAATCAGCTGCTGGGCAGGGTTGATGGAATGAGCGGGCTGCCCTGAGTGAACAGGTTGACCTGGCTGAGAGGGCTTCCCTAGGTGAACAGGTTGACCCGGATAGACAAACGGCACCGGTTGCACAGGTTGACCTGGCTGTAAAGGAGCCCCAGGTTGTACCGGATGGGCCGGTTGGCCTGGAGGCGGAACACCAGGTTGTACCTGATGGGTCGGTTGGCCTGGTGGAGGAATAGGGCCAAGCGGTTGCTGGTAACCGGTTTGACCTGGAGCAGAACCATAGGATGGTCCTGGCTAATATGCAATGTTAGAAACAATAGGATACTGCGGTTGCATAGGTTGAGAAGGCTGGATTTCCCCCCCAAGACCATAGACCGGTCCCGGTTGGTACCCCGGCTGAGGCTGCACAGGTTGACCAGAAGGGCTGTAATGTTGTCCTTGCGGACTGTACGATGGCCCTTACTGGCCCGTAGGATAGCCTTGCACGGGCTGCCCCTGTGGGTCATAAGGATATCCAGGTTGGCCCGAAGGTTGGCCTTGGAAAGGTTGCCCTTGCAGGTTATAATCCTGGTTATAAGGTAAACCTTGAGCATGGAGGTAAGCCTCAGGAGCGGGTAGACGTAAAATGTCCCCGTGCTCATCATACTGACCTAGAAAAGCATACACAGGTGTACCATTCTGTGCATAGTGCGAAAAGTAAGAGTGGTTGGGATCTTGGGAGGATGGTCCAACCTCGGGGTTCGGCTATTGCAGGGACAACCGATACTCCTCCGGAGAGATGTTCTCCGGTATAGCAGTCGCTAAATAAATGTCTTTAGGAGATGGAATAGCCCTGGCGGAGGGTGCCGTGACAACGGGTGTAGAGGCAGCCACACAAACAGTGGGTCAAACGGGTACAGAAGTGACGAGTGTTTGAGGAGACACCCCCGGTGAAGGAGCAGCTGGCCTCGGAGAAGGAGCTGACACTCCCATAGAGGTTGCGGCGGAAATGATCTGACCCAAGGACCTGTACCCCAGTGGTAATGAGGGACTGGCTGTTGACATAACAGCTGATTCAGAGTTGTCTCCCGGAAATAATCTTCGTGGGAAGAGCTGATAGTCTTCACCAGACGTTGGGATTTCCTCACCAGAATCACTCATGGTTGAGCCTGCTGCTAGATCTCGCAATAGACGGCGAGGACTAGGAGGAAAAACAACAGCTATAAAGGGCGAACCTGATGTAAGAGAAAGGAAATTAGCTCCTAATCTCAATTCAGACACAGGTTCCGAAAAGGGCCAATCGAACTCAACTGGTCCCCCAAAGGGTTGCTCAGAAAGAACCGGTCCCTCGTCAGGAAACTCGGAAACAATGGGCTGCTGTGGTTCACCAGAGGATTGGGACACCTCTGATGAATTGTCTGTGTAAGTACTACCAGTAGACGAAACCGAGGGTTCCGCCACTGTGGCAGCAACGACAAGAGAAAAAGATCAAACACACACACGGGCTGAAAAAGAGTCAAGACACACGATCAAACGGTCAACAAGCAAAATCTAACAGGGCGTGTAATCGTGGGTGATTAATTTTTACCACATTGAAAAATAAGAAACTTCACCATTTCATGTTTTAAGAGTCGAGAAACGGTCAAAAAGGTGACTCTATCTCTTTCAGATTTGACACAAGCGTGAAAGGACAAGCGCTTGGTGATCCTTTCAAATTTAGGGAGTCAGAAAAGATCAAATGACTACTCAGGAATATTAGGCAAAAGGGTGTACCAAATAACCGTGAACTGCAATATACACCTTGGTTTCAATAATGAAAGAGAAATCAACCAAGGACTTTCTGTACGTGCAGGCAATCTCCCCGAATGCTGTGTCCGGTGTATCACGGGTATAGGGCGGTAGACTCAGCTTCCTATGGATAAAGGATTGAAACCTAATGGGGTCTCCCTTTATATACACGACGGTACGGGGAGCACAAGTCCATACTAGCGCTATCTAAAGGCAAGAGGTGAACGACAGCTACTAGGTTTTAAGACACCTGAACACGTCTCTAGCCTAGACCTCTAAATGTGTTTTGTTAGATTTCAATGCTGCCTTAGTGTAAATTCAGTAGATTTTAAAGTTTATCTTCAATTACATTTCAGTTTTCAGGCCCTAACGAATGTGATGTCTCAAAAATCTTCTAAATGCAAAACTATATGCCACAGTACATCATTTCGTTCGATGAAAGCTAGCTACAAAAGAGTTGAGAGCTTTTTTACACAAACAAAATGATCAGAAGACAATCAATGATATCTCTAATGCAACTAATGAAACTAAAAACTTTCCTTTCAAATCACTAATTACTAATAAGGCCGAAAAGATTTTAATTTGCATTAATCAATCAAAAGCAAAAGAGATTTTTTTATTTTTCAATGTTTGATAGTTAGATGCACTAAACAAACCAAAAACAAATGAGAAGCAATCCGAGAAATGATAATAATAGAGCAACAATAAGAAAATTCCACTCAGTGGCACAAACAATCAGATCTCAAATCGACCAAAAGTCTCTCAAAACCAAGAAAAGTACCAAAGACACCAATGAGCCATGTAATCTAGGCCCAAAATGAAGCAAAGTGAAATTCGAATGAAAACAAAATCAGTCACTCAAAAAATGCAATAAAATGATAGACAACTGTCAAACGAATGCAAGGAAGAAATCCCAAAGTCAACTGAACGAAAGAAAACCAAAAACTCTCAAGGGAGGCTCGACTCACAAAGGCACCTAGATTCCCTAGGGCTCGTATGCAAAATCGAAAGAAATAGACAAACAACCAAAGGATGGAGGTTACAACCAGTCAAACTAGGCTCCAGTGCACTCAAACAGCCGAAAAAACAAGATCAAAATCACAAGTCAGCCTCAGAAAGCATGAAACACAGCAAACCCTAATAGCTCACAGGATTGGCGCGACTGTGAGCTTGAAATTAGCGCCAGAAACGCAATGGCGCGGGTGATATACAGGCAACCTGCGCCAATGGGCGCGACTGTCACGCTGAAAAGCGCGCCAGTCGAGTTTACTATGGAAAAAATAAAAACAAGCAATCTCAGACACAGACAAGTGATGACAAAGCTAAAACAAAGCCAAACAAACAGGAAAAATCCAGCCCACAGAGCTGACCAAGCAAGCAAGACCAAGAAATTGACCGGAAAGAGAAGACAAAACTCCAAGTTGTTTAGTCCGTAAACCAAACCGGAGATTGACTGAAGCAGCGTTGATCTACTCCGCTAATGCAGAGCAAAAGCGTTTCGAAGGCTATCTGGCTGTGCTTCAGGCTCCGTCTATAGTTTACAAATCAAAAAACAAGCTGAGTCCCCAGCGGAGTCGCCAAATTGTTGAGGAGGTAAATCCCCTCTGCGGATAGAGGCGATCCCTACTAGCCCAGATCGGGTCTAGCAACAATCAAACACGCTACAGTGCAGGTTCCTAATCGTAAATAAACCGACTTGCGAGGAAGGCTTACCTGGAATCCAACGCTGTCGTTTGTAGAAGAGGTGGTGCTCCCGTTCCTTTGCCCTGGTAGATCACAATCCTCACGATCTCCGTGATCGGACACCTGCACATGCAAGAAACAACACAAACGCAAGCATAAAACCCAGTACATACAACTATATGTCAGTCGAAGAGGACATAACTCATGAACATGATCAAGAAAAAGAGTGGAACCATAACCGATAGTCGCTTATCATTAAAGAGTCAAAAGAAGAATACAACCATAGCTTCGACGCAACACTCTCCTTTAGCGGGTCGTTAGCACAACATGTCTCGATAAAGCCTGTCAGGGATGGGACAAGCCTCTCTCTCCGGATACTTGGCAATAGTCTCCTTGCTTGGATTTGGCCTTAAGGGAATCAAGAAGGCTCTTGCAGCATAAGGATGTAAAAGCTCTTGGGAACTTGGAGATTCTGGAACTAGCTTGCAATGGAAATGGGAAAGATTTTATAGAAGGAGGAAGAGGAGTTGGGATCACTATAATTATGGGATTGGCCCTATCATCAAGGAAGCTTCCATGAGAGGTGGCAAACCACTTCCTCTCTATGGAAATCCGTAGCCAAACCTCCCAACTCAAGATAGAAATCAGCCCAGGAATTTGTTAGGATGAAACTTCCACTTTTTATTTTTTAAAAACACCTCTTAATATGGTTGGCGCGGGTGCGTCTCTATGACAGAGCGCTAATTGGCGCGCCCTCTTTGGAGGATTTTCCCCCTTGGCGCGAGGGCTGAACTGTGAAACCGCGCCAATGGAAAAAGAGCTCTTTTAAGGGTTTTTTGCAGGGAGATGTCTTCAGGGAAATTAAAGCTCATCTTCAAAGGGATGCAATGAAAGTATTTTCAAGTCTTGTCTCTGCTCACAGGTCACGGAATGAGCCCTCCAATGTGCGGGATGGGGATTGTAGGGACGGTGAAAAATTGCTGTGTAACACTCTCCATATTCCTTATCATTCCCTCTCTCTATCTCCACCTTTATCTCTCCATGTCTTTATTCTTACCTTCCTCTCTCTCCCCCTCCAACTTCATTTCTCTTTATCTCCCTCTCTCCACTCTCTCACATCCTCTCTCTCCTTTCTCTCTCTCCCTTTCTCTCCCCATCATCTCTCTCTCTCTCTCTCTCTCTCTCTCTTCACCCTGCAACTTTGTTACTATATCCCTCCCTCTCTCCTTCTCTCTCCTTCTCTCCCCCCTTGTCTCCATCTCTCCCTCTTTGTCTCTTTATCTCACCCAAAAACATACACACTCTATCTCCATCTCTCCCTTATCACTCCCTCTCTCTCTCTCCACTTCTCACTCTTTAGGTATTTCTTCTTCCCTCACTCTCTCCCCCTTCAACAATATCTCTCTATCCATCCCTCTCTCCTCCTCTCTCCCTCCCTCTCTCCTCCTATCTCTCTACCTTTATCTCCTACCTCCCTTTATCTTCTCCCATCACTCTCTCTCTCTCTCTCTCTCTCTCTCTCTCTCTCTCTCTCCCTTTCTCTCTCTCTACCCTTCAATCCTCTCTCTTCCTCCATCACTCTCCTCCTCTATCTCAATTCCTCTCTCTCCCTTTCTCTCCTACCTCAATTTCTCTTCCCCCATCACTCTCTCTCTCTCTCTCTCTCTTCCCTCCAATCCTCTCTTCCCTCATCTCCCTCCCTCTCTCTCTCTCTCTCTCTCCAACTTGTTACTACATCCCTCCCTTTCTCCTTCTCTCCCCCCTTCTCTCCATATCTCCTTATATGTCTCTTTATCTAACCCCAAACATATGCACTCTCTCTACATATCTCCCTTGTCACTCCCTATCACTCTCCACTTATCACTCTCTATATATTTGTTCTTCCCTCCCTCTATCCCCCTCCAATACATATCTATATATCTCGCTCTCTCCTCATCTCTCTGAAGTCCTCTCTCTCTCCCTTTCTATCCTACCTCCCTCTCTCTTCCCCCATCCCTCTCTCTCTGCCCTCCAATCTTCCCACTATATCCCTCCCTCTCTCCTCTCTCTCCCCAATCCATATTTGTGTCTCCCTCTCCCTCTCTTACCCTTCTCTGCCTCTCTCACCTCTCTCCCTTTGTCTCTCTTCATTCCTCCTCTCGCTTCTCCTTCAATTTACGCCATTTCTCCCTTGTCACTCCCCATATCTCTCCACCTCTATCACTCTATGTCTTTGTTATTTCCTCCCATATATATATACATTATAATATAACAAATTTAATATTGTATAAATCAAAAGTTATTAAAATTAATAATATTAATATTATAATATATTAATAAATATTAGATTTAATAATAATATTGTTATTAATATGAATATTAGGGTTAATTATGTTTTTTTGGCATGGTATTAATAATAATTTGGCTCATAGGCTTCACCTAAATAAAACATATTTTTTGAGTGTTGATAAATATAAAGTGGATTATGGAGTTGTTGTGCTATGCAACAACTCCCCCCATTTTTATTTTCAAAATAATCTAGACTTTCGATAAATAGAAATAGGGACCCTTCTTAAAAATGTATTTTTCATTTTAGATAAAAAATCAAACTCCAAAAACATTATTTCTTTTATTAAATAAAAACATAAAAAAAAATTAATAAAACATCCTTGAAAATACCCTATCACAAATCGCATCCCGCATAATCTTTTCTCATTAAAAGATAAGTAAAAAAACAGCGAAATCTCGATTTTGCCATCAGCGATCGGAGTTTCGCAAGCAACAACATAAATCACACATCGCGAATATATGTTTGAAAATTTTAAGAAAACTTTACCAAAGTTCTGATATTGAGATAACTCCGATTTTGCGATATTCCAATACTGCGATGTTGCGATTTCGCGATTTCATGAAATTGCATATCGCATAAAAAAAATATAATGTGCTTCATAAAGACAGATTCAAAGGGCAAGATGTGATGGATTTGACAAGTTTTAATAATTTTTTTTACATGAAAATAAATCATGTCAGAAACAATTAAATTTGTTTTATCATCCCAATGCAAATAGTTATTGTTTGGATATGGATAATTAATGGAACTGCTGCTTCTCGAATATTTTCTTTTTAAATTGGTCATTTCAAATATATCTTCCATCATTTGATCATTACTCTGTTTTAATAGGGATTTTCGTTCAAGATATGTCCATCCGCAAAGTAATTCAAAAGCACAAAAAACATATTGTTGCAGAAGTGGAATACATAGAAATGTCATCGATAGTCTCAGATACAGTCTACACTGCCGATGGAGGCGCTACAAAGTGGAAAGCTATCTATACCATTCTCAAAGATGAAGAATCTGAAGTAGTAAAGGTTAAGGCAATTGTTGATGATGCAACACCTTCAAATTTACAGTTTAAATATATTCCATGCTCCTTCCTTCATAGGATAGCAGCAAGGGCTACTCTTTTACCATATACCGATATGATTAGGTGGGTGCTTAACAATTCAACAATCAAGGACAGAAAATTAAGAACCTTTAAGAATGAAATATTAGGTTCTTTCAGAGCTGAAGATTTGAAAGTCATGTACAAGCTACCCAACCCACAAGAAATCTATGATAATAGATTTGTTCAGAAATTTACAAAGAACAATGAGGACCCTTTCAAGACAATTCAAGGTTGGAGGAAACTAGATAACAAGTTCAAACATGAGAAATCAGGTATGTATCCTATCACCTCACTGGAAAATCCCTACAATTTTTCAGCCGCGATGCTATGCAGATTATATGGTCTCCCTGATAATACCAAATTCTCCATAAATTGGCTTCCCCTAATTGATTCCTGTGTTAATTCCCACATCATGAATTGGGAAACCATTCTTTCTGAAAATCTAGTTAAAGCGATTCATGAATATCGCCAGACAAGAGCTTCTTCCTCCAAACACGTCCCCCAATTTTTCATGAGTGCGTATAGTTTTGATGTTATCTGTTTTTCTACCAGTTTTCCAGTTATGGGTTGGAAATGGACTCCCAAGGATCCCACCCCTATTCATTTGAGTCATAAAGAGATATGGGAGCATAATTATGCACCATATTTTCATAGGCTATGTTATGGAGTTGTATTACCATTACATCAATTAATGTTTGATAGAGTGAGCCCTAGGTTCACTAAAGAAGCCCTTTCAGACCTTCAAATAATAGGGAGATGTTTTATTGAAGAATCATTTTCATACATTAGAGTATTTGGAAGCTCCGCTCCCCCACATATTCTTCCTTTGTATGTTTCTGATAAATTAATGGCGAGAGAAGTCGCTTACCAAAATGTTGGTAATGGACTCACCAAATCCTTGAAGGATATTAAAAAATCCTTATGGCCAAGTTTTCTAATTCAATGTGGTACATTCACCTTCCGCAATTTCAATCATGCATTGAAAGAATGCAGAAGATTGAGCTTTTGAAGCTCCCTGTTTTACCCTTAAGGCAGTTCGACCCAGAGAATATTGCTAACAAGTTTACTCAGTCAGTTAAAGTCAAACCTATCATACACACTAATGATAGATTTGAAGACATTTTTCAATCTGTTGGGACTTTTGTAGAAGTCCAAAATTTTGTCAAATTGAACCTAAATACAGAAGAATTATAGAGATTCAATGAGTACAGATAACACATATTCAGACGTATCCCTCAAAATGTCTTGGTTACTAGTTATACGATTGAAACAAGAAAAGAAATCAGGATAGAACAAACAGATTCACAAAATCAGAGTGAAATAGATAAATTCTGGATTTCAGTAAGAAACACATTGATAAATACCCCAGAGGTATCATCTTCACAGAAAGATACAGAATTTCAGACTCCAAAGGGACAAATAATTTCAGTAAAAGAAATCATTGAAAGTCCCAGGATAACCTCCCAAGATACATAAGTCATTTCTGTGTTTCCAACTGATGAGATCGTTCTGAAGGTAACTGATATCCTTCCACTGGATGTATTCCACAACTCTCTTCATAAAGTTGTAGTAAGGAAAAAAAGAAAAAGAATAAGGATTGAAACACCTCCAGGAAATGAAGTAATGGAATTTGTATGGAAATACACTCCTTCAAATCCAATTGAAAATCTGACTCGGCTATCACAATTTTTTGGAGCATACACTACTGCAACGATGGATAAGGCAACCGAAGTATCCATTTTATTTCAAGTAAAATATGATAAGATCATGTAGCTACAACAGCAACTGGATGAAGAAATGAGCAGTCTGAATCAAAAGGTAGAGCAGCAACTCCTCAAATTTCAACAAGATATGGAAGTGCTTAAGATAAATCATGAAAATGACTTATCTAGCAAAAAAACATTGATTAAATAATTGAGATAAGATCTTACAAAATATGAAGTTATTCTTACTGCAGAGGAATTTATAAATGAAGCATTGGCATTGAATGCCTTACTCTCAAAACAATAAAACTTGTTTATCTTACAAATGTCAGACATAATCCCACACTTGGAAATCAGTGAACAGTTGACCAATACAGTCATTGACCAAAGAATTGAGTTTAATGTGTTGATCATCGGTTGTCATTGATGTCAACCCAAGCAGCACCAGGGTCTAACCCAATATTGCATGGGAATTTTGACCTACCAAATTAATATATTCTGGGTTAATAATCCTTTTGATGGTTTCTACTTGTCGAGATGTTTCCGTTGATATATGGCACGCCATGTAATTCTTCACATTTTGAGAGATATTCATGTTTGAAGTTTGTACCCCCAGTTAGTGGGCTAAAACCCCATGGGGTTGGGGCATGGGTCATTGAAAAGTCATAATTAATATTTTTTATGCTCCTAAAATTCCTCCCACGTTCACTTGTTGAAGCCCCTCTCAACTTAAGCATTCATATAAATTGTGATCTTCATTTCCTCCTTATGCAAGGGATTCGGCCATCTGAAACAGATCATCATGGAATTTTCTCTCTAAATTTTTTGCTACGAAGGTTCAGAAGGTAAATTTTTATGAAGAAAATCTGAAATCCTGATGAAGCTACAGTACAAATTTCACATCAAGGTGTGCAATATTTTTGGAGATATGATCTGTGGAAGTCAGGGTTTTTGCAGGCTCTTGAAATTCATCTCAAATAAGTGACCTTGGTAAATTCATCATAACTCTCTCTCTGAGCATCGGATTGGAATTCCATAAAAATTGACGGATATTTCACAGTCTGTACTTTTCTCTCTATCAATTTCAGAGACAAATGAAGAAACAGTGACACGTGGCATGCCATACAAGTGCGCTCTGCTGAAACAGTCCTTAATTAGGGTACTGTGAGAGATTGGGTATAACTCTCTGTTGAAGAATCCAAATTGGGTCAGACCTGTGGCATTAGAAAGAAGAATCAAAGGACTATTATAGGACCAAAAATTAGATATTGAAGATCTGAAATAACAAAGATACACCAGATTCAATATTGAGCTCCTAGAAGGCAAGAAAAAGCTAGATCATGTGTTGTCAAGGGTTGCAAAGGACCAGAATTTCTACAGAAACAAAGCAAAGCAAGGTGCAGCAGAGGGTAGCATGACAAGAGAAGCAACCAAGGTGCATAACAGCAGCAATAAGTTCATCATACGAAGTCTTCAAGTGGGCAGCATTGCATACAATCATTGTAAAGGTATCATTATACTAAGTCATTGTAAATACATTATTGTACAAATTGTACTAGTATCTATCTGCCAAGGGTTGAAGAGGCAATGTTGGGAGGTCTAGGATCATCATTAGGTGTTTGTGTCAAAGTTGGGGTTATGGTCTAGTATATCTTATTCTTCTACATCATTCTATATAATTGTAAAGTGGACCAGTTTCCCTAGTACAGGAGTCCATTATTCTTTTATTCTTCTATAGGGTGGTAGGGTGGTGCTAGGGTGAGTTGTAGCTCATTGGGTGTTGGGGCATCTGTTCAGTTGACTATTGAAGAATCTCTGGCATTGGAGCATCCATCCAGTGGGAGCTAGAGAAGAATGCTTTTCTAGATTCTAGGAATTTGGAGCTTTATTTTCAATTGGAGTTGAATATTAAAGAATTGTTAGAAAAGCATTAGGTGGTTTTTTTCCCGGAGTGGGTTTCCACCTTAAAAACTGTGTGCATTTGTGTTCCTCTTGTTTGCTACTATCATTGTACAAACACTGATAATAATTGAAGATTAACTAATGCTCTAATTGAAAGGAATACTGATTCACCCCCCCTCTCAGTATTTCCAACAATTGGTATCAAATCTTGGTTCCTTCAATAGCAGTTTAACAGCTGGAAGGAGGTCATGGAGCATACCAAGAATGGTGTACCTCTATTCAATGAAAATAATT
Organism: Pinus albicaulis; assembly: GCA_034641835.2. Classification (NCBI taxonomy): domain Eukaryota; kingdom Viridiplantae; phylum Streptophyta; class Pinopsida; order Pinales; family Pinaceae; genus Pinus; species Pinus albicaulis. The sequence continues at coordinate 150,423 of JAXQQM020080640.1, read as the reverse complement.
ATGCACTTTGGAAAGGAAGAATGAAGGTCTATCTCTTGGCGCAAGGTTACGAAGTATGGGACACTGTTCAAAATGGATTTACATCAACCGCGGATGAAAAAGGTAAGAAGAATTTGGTAAATGATGAAAAATCAAAGAATATTATTATCAGTGGACTTATTAAATCTGCTTATCATAAGGTGTTGGGTTGTAAAACCACCAAAAATATAAGGGACAAGCTTGAGAGTATATATGCAGGTGACTCAAATGTCAAAGAAGCAAAGCTTCAAATCTATAGAGAAAAATTTGAGCAACTCAGAACGAAAGAAGATTGCAACATTGCTGCATACTTCAAATACATTGATGAAATAACCAATACTCTGGAAGGATTGGGAGAGCCAGTTGACGAGAAGACTATTATACGGAAGATTCTTAGAACATTACCAAGGAGATTCAACCCAAAGGTATCGGTCTTAGAATACAATGCAAATCTGGACAAACTCAGCAAGGAATAATTACATGGAGTTATCATAGCATATGAAATGAGACTTGATGAAGAAAAGGGTACTTCAAATCTAGAAACTGCGTTCGTTGCATCTAAGAAAACCAATAAGGACAAACAACCTTCAATTGAAATGACATGCACCTATAAGTGTGAAGAAAAGGGAGATGATGGAGAAGGTCTTTCAGATGAAGAATATGCTTACTTTATGAGAAAACTAAAACCTGGTAAGGGAAAATTCGAAGGTAAACTTCCATTGATATGTTTCGGTTGTGGTGAGGTTGGGCATTTCATCGCAAAATGTCCGAACAAAAGTGATGGCAAATCAAAAGGAAAGAAAGGCTTTAATAAATTCAACAAGCAAGGAAAAAAGAAAGGATCCAAAAGGAACTTTCTCTCTAAAGAAGATAGCTCATCATCCGATGAAGAAAGTGACAGCAAAGAAGAAGCCAATGAGAAAGTAGTGTTTATGGCCAAGCACAATAAACAAGAAGTATCAAACAATGAAGAAGAAGGGTTGACCATAGAATAATTTTATGAGGAGGCAATAAAGCTTATAAAAGATCTCAATGCTGAGAAGATCCATTCCAATACTCTTGAAGAACAAGTTCAAGGTCTCAAAATTGAGGTTGAAGAACACAAATGTATTGAAGAGTCACTTCAAAAGAAGTTGGAAGAAAGCAACCAAGAAATGGAAGCATTAGAAGCCGAAGTAGTCTCGCTACGTAAGGAAGTGAAGAAGGGAAAAATTGTCCAAAAGTATTCCAACAACTCAAGGGCATTGGAAGAACTCATCAACAATCAACAATCTTAAAATGACAGAACTGACCTCGGTTACAAAGAAGAAGAAGCAGGACCTTCTACAAAAAAATACAATGAACCTATGAGATTTGGCATACATGAAGACTTCATTAGACAAGATTCGCAAGCACATCCTTGGAAGACAATTCCTTGACGAAGATTTTCATCCAGGTACCAACATATTTTTCATGGCTATTGTTATTCATGTGGAAAATTTGGTCATAAAGCTGTAGAATGTCGCACATACCCTAGGAACCAATACAATTCCAAGAGATTATTCAAATATGAACCTCCTAGGGCTCAACGAAACATCAATAGATTTTAACATCTAAGAAATAATATGGAATGTTACAAATGTCAGAACTTTGGACACATAGCCAGAGACTGCAGACTTGAAAATCCTCCAGAAGAATCTTCGAAGCCACATAATGAACGAACATGGAAGAAGAAGAAGAAGACTGATAATTGTGCTCTCGCTCTCAAGGCTCAAAAAAATAAAGATGTGTGGTATGTTGACAGCGGTTGCTCAACGCATATAACTGGAGATAGAAAGAAATTTGTATCTCTAAAAGAGAAGAAGGATGGAACCATATCCTTTGGAAATGACAGATCTTCAAATGTTATAAGATCAGGTACCGTCACTCTCGGAAGCAAATATGTTATAGCCAAGAATTTTCTATTGGTCGAAAACATGAGTCACAATCTGCTCAGTGATGGAAAAATGTGTGATCAAGGACAGATAATGCTATTCAACTCCACAAAATGTGAAATCAGGAAAGGCAAGTATGGTAAAATTGTGGCTACAGCAAGTCGAGCTCCAAACGACATATATGTTCTGGATAAAGCAACTAAAGCATGTCTACTAGCTAAAGAAGATGAAAGTTGGTTATGGCACAAATGAATGGGTCACATAAACTTTGACAATCTTGTCAGGATAAGCAAAAAGGAAGCAGTACGAGAAATGCCGAAAATCTCAAAACCTTCCAACACACAATGTGAGGCATATCGGCATGGCAAGCAGACAAAAGTCAAATTTAAAACAAAAGAACACTTTTCATCACATCCATTGGAATTGATACATATTGATCTATGTGGTCATGTGAGAACAAAAGGCTTAGATAAAGAATTATATTTCATGTTAATGATAGATGACTATACAAGGATGACAGTCGTCAGTTTCCTAAAGAAAAAATTTGAAGCATTTGAGTGCTTTAAGATCTACAAGGAGTTGGTTGAAAATGAAACTGATTTGAAAATAAAGTGTTTAAGATCAGATAATGGTGGAGAATTTACTTCCAAATTATTTCAGCAATACTGTGATGAAAATGGAATAAAAAGGAAATTTTCAACAACACGAACACCTCAGCAAAATGGAGTTGCTGAAAGAAAGAATAGAACTCTACAGGAAATGGGTAGAACAATGTTGAAGGACTCAAAATTGGATGAAAAATTATGGGTTCAAGAAATTGATACGGCAATCTTCATTATCAACCAAAGTCTTCTCAGAAATAATTGCAACAAGACTCCATATTAATTATGGAAAGGAAAACCAGCTAATGTAAAATATTTCAGAATCTTTGGAAGAAAATTTTATATCAAAAGAGAAGATCAAAATTTGGGTAATTTTGAATCACGTGTTGATGAAGGTATCTTTGTTGGTTAATCACGCAAAATAAAGGCCTAGAAATGCTATATTCTAAGACGAAAACAGATAGTGGAGAGCATAAATGTTACATTTGACGAAGATGGTGTTCTAGTGAGTAATGATGAGGATCTAGAATCTTTGAAACTTGAGACAGAGGCTGAAAAAGACACAGATAAAATTGTAGAGCAAGAAGCAACTATCAACGAGGAAGAAGTAAACAATGATCATCAAGATATACCAGAACAACAATAAGAAGCTCCTCCGAGGAGAACAAAAGATTGGATTCAAAAGAACCATCCATCAAATCAAATCATTGGTGACATAAATGAAGGTCGACAACTTCGTTCATCACAACAAGCTCACGTTGCTTTTCTAGCAACCTTTGAGCCTAGTATTTTTGAGGAAGCCAGCCATAATGAACATTGGGTAGTAGCTATGAATGAAGAATTGGATCAAATTGAGAATAATAACACCTGGGAATTAGTTCCATGACCAAAAGATAAAAATCTCATTGGGACTAAATGGGTGTTCAAGAACAAATTGAATGAAGATGGGCAGGTTACCATAAACAAAGAAAGATTGGTTTGCAAAGGCTATGCACAAGTGGAAGGAATTGATTTCGACGAAACATTTGCACCAATCGCCAGAATGGAAGCCATCCGAATGTTTCTCGCCTATGCATGTTCAAGAAAAATCAAAGTCTGCCAAATGGATGTTAAGTCAGCATTTTTGAATGGAGAATTAGAAGAAGAAGTTTACATCGAATACCTTAAGTTTTTCTACTATCATAAAAAGAAGACTATGTCTGCAGGTTAAAGAAGGCTCTATATGGTCTCAAGCAGGCTCCTAGAGCATGTTATGCTCATCTTGATGGATATCTACGTCAACAAGGGTTCAAGAAAGGTACTGTTGATAGCAATATTTATGTACAAATAGATATAGATAATTTAACAATCATTGAGATATATGTGGATGATATAATATTTGGTAGCAATGATGATAGACTAAGTAAGAAATTTTCTACAAAGATGCAAAGTGAGTTTGAGATGTCTTTACTTGGTGAGCTGACATACTTCTTAGGGCTTCAAATATCTCAACAAGAGAAAGGAATATTTATATGTCAAGCCAAGTACATCAAGGAAATGCTCAAGAAATTCAAAATGAAAGATTGCAAAACCGTCCTTACTCCAATGGTAACAGGTTGCAAATTGAGCATAGACGACTCATCTAAGGATGTGGATCAGAGGTTGTACAGATCTATGATTGGTAGTCTTCTATATGTAACAGCCTCTCGGCCAGATGTTATGCAAGCGGTTGGACAAGTAGCAAGATTCCAAAGATTCCATGCGGCACCAAAGAATCTGTTGTGCCATCAAAATAATTCTTCGATATCTAAAGGGCACAGAAGAGTATGGCTTGTGGTATCCCAAGGGTAACAATCTCATTATTCAAGCCTTTACAGATGCAGATTGGGCAGGAAGCGTTGATGATCGTAAGAGTACTAGTGGAGCAGCATTCTATCTAGGTGGTTGTCTCGTATCATGGTTGAGCAAAAAGCAAACTTCAATCTCGTTATCTACAGCGGAAGCAAAATACATTGCAGCAGCATCATGTTGTACTCAAGTCCTTTGGATGAAACAAACTTTGCAAGATCTTCAAGTACAATTCAGTGAGCCTATTCCCATATTCTGTGACAACACTAGTGCCATCAGCATCTCCAAGAATCCTGTCATGCATTAAAAAACAAAACATGTTCCAATCAAATAGCATTTTGTTAGAGAACACGTCGCTGAAAATAATATCAAACTTGAGTATGTTTGTACAAAAGAACAAATTGTTGATATCTTCACTAAACCTTTACCTCGTGAATCATTTGAATATCTTCATCAGAAGCTTGGGATACTCCCAAGTTCTCATTAGATTACAGGTCTGCAGGACGGTTGTGTGTCAGGGGGAGTGGAAGTGTGTACAGGTTTGCAGGACGGTTGTGTGTCAGCAGGAGTGGAAGTATATACAGGTCCGCGGGATGGTTGTGTTTCAGGGGGAGTTACCCTTTGCCATTGATGTCAAAGGGGGAGAGAATGTTGTAGGAAGAGGTGTCATGATCGCAAGGGGAGTACTTGTGTTGCCATCAATGCCAAAGGGGGAGATTGTTGATCAGCGGTTGTCATTGATGTCAACCCAAGTAGCACCAGGGGTTAACCAAATATTGCATCAAAATTTTAACCTACCAAATTAATATATTCTAGATAAATAATGCTTTTTATGGTTTCTACTTGTCGAGATGTTTCCATTGATATATGGCACGCCATGTAATTCTTCACGGTTTGAGAGATATTCATGTTTGAAGTTTGTGCCCCCAGTTAGTGGGCTAAAACCCCATGGGGTTGGGGCATGGGTCATTGAAAAGTCATAATTAATATTTTTTAAGCTCCTAAAATCCCTCCCACGTTCACTTGTTGAAGCCCTTCTCAACTTAAGCATTCATATAAATTGTGATCTTCATTTCTTCCTTATGCAAGGATTCGGCCATGTGAAACAGGTCATCGTGGCATTTTCGCTCTAACTTTTTTTCTACGAAGGTTCAGAAGCTGAAATTTTTACAAGGAGAAGCAAAAATCCTAAGGACGCTGTAGTAAAAATTTCAGATCAAGGTGCACAAATTTTTTGGAGATATGATCTGTGGAAGTCAGGGTTTTTGCAGGCTCCTGAAATTCATCTCAAATAAGTGACCTTGGTAAATTCATCATAACTCTCTCTCTGAGCATTGGATTAGAATTCCGTAAAAATTGATGGATAGTTCAAAGTCTATAATTTTTTCTCTATCAATTTCATAGATAAATGAAGAAAAAGTGACACGTGGCATGCCGTACAAGTGCACTCTGCTGAAACAGTCCTTAATTAGGGCATTGTGAGAGATTGGGTATAACTCTCTCTTGAAGAATTAAAATTGGGTCAGACCTATGGAATTAGAAAGAAGACTCAGAGGACTACTACAGGACAGAAAATTAGATATTTAGGATCTGAAATAACAGAGATACACCAGATTCAATATCGAGCTCCTAGAAGGCAAGAAAAAGCTAGATCGTGTGTTGTCAAAGGTTGCAAAGGACCAGACTTTCTACGGAAACAAAGAAAAGCAAGGTGCAGAAGAGGGTAGCATGGCAAGAGCAGCAACCAAGGTGCATAACAACAGCAAGAAGTTCATCATATTAAGTCTTCAAGTGGGCAGCACTGCATATAGTCATTGTAAAGGTATCATTGTACTAAGTCATTGTAAATACATTATTGTACAAATTGTACTAGTATCTATCTACCAAGGGTTGAAGAGGCATTATTGGGAGGTCTAAGATCATTATTAGGTGGTTGTGTAAAATTTGGGGTTATGGTCTAGTATATCTTCTTCTTCTACATCATTCTATATCATTGTAAAGTGGACCATTTTCCCTGGTACGGGAGTCCATTCTTCTTTTATTCTTCTATAGGGTGGTAGGGTGGTGCTAGGGTGAGTTGTAGCTCATTGGGTGTTGGGGCATCTGTTCATTTGACTGCTGAATAATCTCGAGCGTTGGAGTGTCCATCCAATGGGAGCTAGAGAAGAATGCTTTTCTAGATTCTAGGAAGTTGGAGCTTTATTTTCAATTGGAGTTGAATATTAAAGAATTATTAGAAAAGCATTAGGTGGTTTTTGTCCCGGAGTGGGTTTCCACCTTAAAAACTTTGTGCATTTGTGTTCCTCTTGTTTGCTGCTATCATTGTACAAACACTGATAATAATTGAAGATTAACTAATTCTCTAATTGAAAGGAATATTGATTCACCCCCGGCCCCCCCCCCTCAGTATTTCCAACATAATGTACTCAATACCAAAATTTCTGATTATATTGAATGGCAAGATTCAGAGGAAGGGAGAAATTCAAGTCTCCCAAAGATCAAAGAAACTTTTAAAGATATCCTTTTTACTGACTCGGATGCACAGGTAAAATAGGCAGAGTTGGCCATAGCCAGAGCAGCAGGTATATAAAAGAGTATGGTCAAAATGATTAACCACGTGTTGCATACCTCTGGTTTTATTAAAGAAGGAAATCACAAATCGATTCTTGATATCATAAATTTAGAGCAAACTTGGAAAAACGCAGGTCAACTCTGAGAAGAAACGCTTGCACAGCTGAAGAAGACTGATTGGGAATCATACTGACAGTTACTGGTTAAACCGCATATTCAAGTAATGACATTGAATTTCTCTCTGGATTCCATACAGAAAATGCAGCCATTTTTGCAAGATGTTATATTTACTGGGCAAATGAAGACGCAATTCGGGAAGCCTCCACAAGTTCAGTCAATGTCTGATATTTGTGAGCAGAAAAGAAGAGCTGGCAGTAACCTATCATTGGGCATGATTATAATTTAGTTTGTTTTTAATAATTTCAATTTTAGCAAATAGGCACTAGGAATGAGGAAGGTTGTTTGAAACCACCTCATAGGATATTTTGTATAATCTATTTTTGCAATTAGTTAATGTAGTATTTAAACCCTTCTCATGCATTTAGAGAAGGGTCCAAAATTTTATTGAGAAAATTTACAAAGAATTCTTTATTGTAAGTTTGTGGATTCCTTGATAAAATAATGGAACACGGCCTTTTTAGTTATATATCATTTTGTTGATCATTGTTGATGCACTTTTGTCTTCTCTAAAAGACTTATTGATAGAAGAATTGATTGTGGCCTATTATCACTGATCAGATGAACATGACAACACACATCTGGTACTATTATCATGTATGCTAAACTCCATTTTAAACATTAGTGATAAGTCTAGCTTTCATGAATTATGTATGAAATCAATTGTTTCTGTTTGAAATATCAGTTGCACTATTGTACGATATAAGGATAGAAATTGATTTGTTTTATATATGATCATCATAATATATGTGATATGTTTCACATCTTCTTTTGATTAACTTTTTCTCAAAAGAATTATCTTACAAAGTATTAATTCTATTAAGTCTGTGATTGGTCTAAATCATCACAGACTGAACAGATATCATTCTAGATCGCATAAAATTAGCATTATCCCATGTTAGATTAGATTAGACTTAATTCAAAGTTTTTCATTTTAGAATAAATTTGTTTCAGTTTTTAAGTTATTCTTCCTGCAAATATTTTGAGAGAAACCCAACAATCATACAAAAACCCAAATCTGGGAAACTGGTCCCATTACACCTAGTCGGAGCCACTATCCCAAACGAAAAAGGAACTGCTTTAAGATCCGGACCAGGTGGTTATCCCCCTTGTTGTTGCCACAGATTCCTGAGGCCTCAATAGGAGTACATATAAAAATAAGTTTTATTTATTTACCATACCTGTTATAGGTCAATTTGGGCACCATTCCCAATGACCTAGTTAACTAGGCATCATCTCCAGGACCGATGATCAAAGGTCTATCATTCCTTATCATTTTAGTTGCTATATGCTCTAAGAAAGAAAACAAGACAGATCAAGCAAGACTTTCATCAAGCAAAGGTTTCCATGGTTTGAAGCTTATTATTTAGCATATGAGAGCTCACCAACGTAGGCTCTAAGGGGCCTAAGTGCGTTGCATATGCAGGTAGCCCCATGCAAGGCTGCTCTGCAAAGCACTTCTCTACATTCAAAGGTGTGTTGGTCACATTGGGAGAGGAATTTTCATTGTTCCGGAATCTCCACTTGGCTAGTGCCTTCTAGAAGATTTCACATGTGTCAAGCTTCGGATCCAAGTGTCCATTTTACATCTACATGAATGGAAACATGTCTTGCCTATTTTTGGAAAGTTATTGATTGCAAAACAACCTACAATTCATCTATAAATTGAACACAGATCTAAGTGTTTGAGAAGGAAGAATTTGAGTAGAGAAATGCTGGAGAATTTTCAATTGAGAGTTTGATTTGTGGAACTTCTGCTGGAGAGATGTATGTTGTGATGAGACTTGGAAACTTTGCTGGAAGGTCACTTCAAATCAGTCACTAGGTTGTAACCTCTCCTTCTATCATCAATAAAGAGTACTTCTTGTTTTTCCCTACATGCATCTATGTTAACTTTGATTTTCCATATTGTAAGATCTTGGTTGATAAATCTAGTTTATGATTATTAGATTTAGCTAAATAGCTTGAATAGATATCTATATTATTGCATCTTCTACTGTTTCAATGTTCTTTCTTGCAGGAAGCATTCAGCCAACGAACCACTTGAATTTGAAGTTGTAGCAGAAGCGACAGAAGGAGTCATCTGGAAGCAAATGAAACAAGTAAGTCTCCAATCCTCTCTGTGTATCTGTTCTGAGTTAGGAGAGATGGTATTATAGTCTTGCACCTATTGTTCTAGATTAACACCTGTCTAGGGAAGCATAATTTATCCGTAGATTACAATTCTGGCCCAAAAAAATGGCGACTCCACTATGGATAATTTCTCTTAGTTTTAGGTGTTTTAGTCTCTGATTTGCTTTGATTATCCACCCAGTAGCTGTTACACAAAAAGATTAGAATTTTTCAGACCATAATTTGCAAAGACAGTGAGCCAAACATTATTATTTTTCCTTGCCTACTGCGCCCAACGCACCCTTAGTCAGGGCACAGTGCTTTGCAGAGCACTGTCTCCCTTCCAAGCCTTCGTTTCAGAGCACTGTCTCCCCTTGGAAACTACATTGGCTCCTGAAAGGGACCAAATTCCCTTGAATATGACTTTACGACTTCCTTCAGTTATGTTTGTTGTTATGTTCTGAAAAGTTTGATGCTCAATTGACCAGTGACTTTATATACTTCTTCCTCCTTTGGCTGAAAATTTGTTCAATGTTTGTTTAGAAAAGTTTTTCTTTATCATTGACAAGTTGATTTAAAATTATTTTTTGTGGTCGCATTAAGAATCATTTGCTTTCGAAATAGGAAATTGTCGTAAAATCTTCATTTCCTTGATAGGAGAAATTGTCGTTGAAATCCTCATGTTTCCTTCAAAAGAGAAATTGTTGTTTGTATTCTTCATTTCTCGAAAGTAAAAAGCATTTCGATTATTGATCTAGTGCACCTAGTTTATTTTCTACATTCATAACATTAAGGAAAATGAAAAGAAAAACTTGCATTTCCATGTAGGATTGTGTGTTTTTTGCAAAAGGAACATGAGGAAATTTGCATTTAGTTTGTGATTCATTGATTTTTTTTTGTTCATTGATTTGTTTTCTCACAAATTATTTGCTCTCTTTCCAAAAACCTGGCGCTCTCTTCCCTTATTAGCTAGGTTCTTCATTGAAAAAGCTAAAAGTGAAAGTTTGTTTATCATTCTTAGATGCATTTTAGGAATTTCATATACATCATCGTGGTGAACCTGAAAGGAAATTTGTTAGGCAAGATCAACATAAAATAAATCTCAATTTACTTAACAACGCATTGGAACATTAACGATAACATTTAGAAGGTCTAGGCTAGAGACGTGTTTCGGCGTCGTAAAACATAGCAGCTGTCGTTAACTTGTATGCGATACATTATGAGTGTGATACCTCACTCCACGTACGTAAGTATATCGTAGCTCATCCACGTACTCTCAGGTATATTGGGCAGTGTTACAGTACACTAAGTATAAAGGGGTGCTCTCACTGTGCGGTTTCGCATTAGACATCGCTAATACGGACTTGGGCCTCCACGTACCTTTGGGTATATTTAGGAGGACAAATTTTAGGTGCTATCCATCCATAGTGAACTGAGTCGACTGCCTTGAAATTGTGATACACTTAACACAGCATTCAGGGAGATTACCTGCCCGTACTTCTTGGTTCTCTGGGAGGTATTCTGCAGTTCACAGTTTCTTGGTAAACCTTTTTCCTAGTAATAACCTTTTATTTTTTTTATTTGTTTTTGGTTAAAATAAATCAGTAATAGTGGAATAACATAATCCTTTCCCCCATCGTTCGCATAGAAATTACTCTACCGAAACCAGTACCATCAGTACCTCTGGTGAAGCATCATCTTCCCATATACCAGAGTTGGCACAATTTATTTCTACAAATCCTGGTTTGCCTACTATTGTCGAGACAGAGTCCTCATAGCTACTTGTGGTCATGATCCATACAATCTGTGAGACCATACCTCCTGAACCCAACGTTGTTCAACTGGAAGTTGATCTAGATCCCATTGTGCTTTAGGGGGCAGTTGCTATTGGTCAAAATGGACATCATCCCCAGGACCAATGAAATAGGGTCTATCATCCCCTTATATTTCAGTTTCTATATTCCCTAAGTGGAGAAAATCTTGATCCCGAAGTTGAACAACCGAAAGTTTTTTCTGTATTGGTCAGTCCACAATATATAGTAGCCATTGAGTCTCCCATATCGTGTAGTCAACCACCTGAAATATAATTTGAGCCTGACGGTGAATTTCTTCCACCTGGTCTGATTTCGATTGAAGAAATATACAAGGAAAGACACCTTTAAATCCAACTCATTTTCAGTAGGAGCTTTACCTGTACGAGTCTTTTCCTCAATCAACTTCCTTTTCTTTTGTTGATCTTGTTTCACTTTGAGTTCCCATAGATTCTATAGGGTATACATTGGGTCATTTGACCAATGGCTGAGATAACATCCCAGACTGAATCATCTATTTCAGCTGTGACAACATCTGTTGTTACTTCATCTTGGATGTTTTGTCCATTGACTTCACCCATGTCATCATCTAGAACCCTATCTGGTTCCTCCCTTATGAGTAATGAACGGCTTGATCCTTTATTCACACCTTTAGTGCAATATCAAGCTAGTTCCATTAGTTATTCCCCTTGGTGGCTAGTGATTTCACATAAAATACCCTCTAGAATTCCAAAATTAAATGAAAACCCTGGAGAAGACCCGTCAACGCATGTTATAATTTATCATTTATGGTGCTCATCAAACTCCTTAAATGATGATTCTGTTAGACTACGTCTTTTCAAGAACACACTGACTACTCTAAATGCATCATGAGGACAGTTCTTTTTTCTTGTGTAAACCTCGTTAAAAAATGAAACAAGTACCTTTGAGGATAGTTTTTTTTTCTCTTGTGTCAACCTCGTTAAAAAAATGAAACATGTGTTGAGGATAGTTCTTTTATTGTGTTAACCTCGTTAAAAAATGAAACATACGATGAGCATAGTTCTTTTCCTGTGTCAAGCTCGTTAAAAAATGAAACAAATCCTCTCCTAATTATGACGAGTTTTCCATTTGGTCTCGCAAATTAACCTTCATTCCATCCAACTATTAGTAATCTACTTAGGTGAATTAAATGAAGCTTGGGGGGCACCTACTCTTGCAGGGGGCATTCGACATGTGCTCTTGCAGGGGGCATTCAAAACATTCTTACCAATTGCACGCAATTGACCACTGAAGTTTGGGGGAAAAATTAGGTTCAGAGCTCCAAAATTCAAATGGTAACTATGGACTGGTAAAAATGAAAAGTGAAACTACTTTATATAGTCATTTAATTGATTGAAAGTTAAATTTATTGCTATGACTATGATTTTATTATGTGTTTTATCATGAAACAGGTATTTTTAATCCATTTGATGTTGTTTTGAACAGGAAATACAACTGATGAACAAATTAGTCGTGCAGATTTATTCAAAGAATGACTTGACCACAAAGCATACTTTTTCTTCTTATTTTTCGAGCTTTGTTAAAAATGAAAAAGGATTTGAAGTGCACTTTTATCTCTTTTCTTAGCTTTGATAACAGCGAAAAAGGAACTCCTGGAGTCTTCTTTCAGCTCTTTTCATACTCCGATAATGTGAAAATATCGCTGAGCACTTGTCATTTCGAGCTCGTTAAAGTAAATGAATTGATATCTACTCAGTATAAGTTTAACCCTTTTCCGGAATGATATGGATTATTTACGAAAAAGGAATACCATGGTTAAACATGACCAAAGAGGTTCTCTCAGATATTATTTTACACTTTTTTTCGGATCTAAGTGACAAATTTATAAAAAATTACTTTTGGAGTTCTCTTTCGTCCTCTTTTTCAGACTCTCTAAATATGAAAAAGGACCGGGTTATCACTGTCGTTAAGCTCGTTAAAACATAAAATAGCGACGGGCTTGTCGATCATGGAAAGAATCGAGTTTCATTCATCGCTAGACTCGTTAAATTATTAAATAGTGATACTTTATTCACCCGAAGGGTTGAATTATAGATCACGAAAATGTTATCCTCCTCAAGCTTGTTAAAAAATAAAGAGGTACTGGTCGAAAAATGACCGGGGAAAATTTGGGAAAATTAAGTAAAGTTTCTTTTTGGTAGCAAGTCGCTCTTGAACATGACACTTCTTTCACTCCATGTCTGTGACTGTTTGGGTTGGGTAATCATCTTGACGGTTCATTCACACCTATGGTTCATCATAACTTCACTTCGATTTTGGGTCAATGCTGTCAACTCATCACAATGTCGCCGATATGTTCAAGAGAAGTCATCCAGTGATTAAAAACTCATCCATCTGCAATACTCATAAACTTTCATTTTCATGACCGTCATCCCTGAAATTGCTGTATCAAATCATATCCTTGTCTCTGAAATCAGTAACTCCTATTTTGCAATAAGGTGACTTCATGTCGACAAAAAATCAATATCTAGGAAGATTCACTTAGAAACATCATATTCCAGTACCATGAGGCTTGTTACAGGATCGACAAGATCCTCGCTTCCGGACTTTTGACCGAAAGATTTTGTTTGGTGTTCGACATCAAATCATCTATTCACACCTTATGAAATGTACTACAGTACCTTGAGGGCCATTGACATTAATGGTGGTTCTCTCGCATTTGTTAACAGCTCACATCATTGGCTAGTAATCAGATGATGTCTTTCCATGTTCGACTACAAATCATATATTCGCATGGCTAGACTTGTACCCGAATGATCGAGTGAACGAGATAAGAAGACCCCGGATCTAGTTTCAGCCATCCAGACTGTGATTTCAGGATTGTTGTACACATCATCTGTATGGTGACCTTACATACAGATTGTCATCCAAACATGGGCCTATATATGTAGGCATGTCTTCATCTGGGCAACATTCCAATGTAGACGACTTTCTGAGTTATGTACATGTTATTAGATTGTTTTATGTGCTAACTATGGGAATGCCTACCCTCAAAATTTATGATCAATAAAGGATATATCATGATGTAATTTATTGTAATATTGATGCAGGTGACCACTCCACTTCGTTTCCAAGCTCATCACAGCGTGAAGCATCTCAATCAAATGTTCTTATTATTTGGATCTCATGCTTTAGGGGAAATTGTTATAGGTCAATTTGGGCACCATTCCAAATGACCTGGTTAACTGGGAATCATATCCAGGACTGATGATCAAGGGTTTACCATTCCATATAATTTCAGTTGCTATATGCTCTAAGACAGAAAACAAGACAAATCAAGCAAGACTTTCATCAAGCAAAGGTTTCCATGGTTTGAAGCTGATTATTTAGCATATGAGAGCTCAATAACGCAGGCTCTGAGGGGCCTAAGTGCATTGCATTTGCAAGTATCCCCATGCAAGGCTGCTATGCAAAGCACTTCCCGACATTCAAAGGTGTGTTGGTCACATTGGGAGCGAAATTCTCATTGTTTCGGAATCTCCACTTGGCCAGTGCCTTCTAGAAGAGTTCACATGTGTCAAGCTTCGGATCCAAGTGTCCATTTTACATCTACATGAATGGAAACATGTCTTGCCTATTTTTGGAAAGTTATTGATTGCAAAACAACCTACAGTTCATCTTTAAATTGAACACAGATCTAAGTGTTTGAGAAGGAAGAATTTGAGTAGAGAAATGTTGGAGAATTTTCAATTAAGAGTTTGATTTGTGGAACTGCTACTGGAGAGATTTATGCTGTGATGAGACTTGGAAAATTTGCTAGAAGGTCACTTCAAATCAGTCACTAGGTTGTAACCTCTCCTTCTATCATTAATAAAGAGTACTTCTTGTTTTTCCCTACATGCATCTATGTTAACTTTGATTTTCCATATTGTAAGATCTTGGTTGATGAATGTAGTTTATGCTTAACTAATTTAGCTAACTAGCATGAATAGATATCTATATTATTACATCTTCTATTGTTTTCGTGTTCTTTCTTGCAGGAAGCATTCAGCCAATGAACCGCTTGAATTTGAAGCTATAGAAAAAGCGACAGAAGGAGTCATTTGGAAGCGACTGAAACAAGTAAGCCTCCAATCTTCTCTGTGTATCTATTCTGAGTTAGGAGAAATGGTAATATAGTCTTTCACCTGTTGTTCTAGATTAACACCTGTCTAGGGAAGCGTAATTTATCCGTAAATTACAATTCTGGCCCAACAATACCTCTAGTTTATTTATATTTTTATTTATTTACCATACCTCTTGTATTTACCATGGTATTTGGCCCATAGGCTTCACCTTAATAAAACCTATTTTTTGAGTTTTCTTTAAATATAAAGAGCTTTATGGAGTAAATATAAAAGGAGGTTTTATTTGTTTACCATACCTCTAGTTTATTTATTTTTATTTATTTACCATACCTATCAGGTAAGTATAAAAGTAAGTTTTATTTATTTACCATACCTCCAGTTTATTTATATTTTTATTTATTTACCATACCTCTTTTCTTGTTTACTTTTTTACCTTTTTATGTGAGATCTATCCCCATACATGGTCGTAGAGGCCTCTCAGAACAATTAATTAAAAAAATTCATAAACTAACTAAATTATGACTTTATTATTATTATTACTAAAATAATTAATATATAAGTTAAACATATATACATTTAAAAAAAGCATGGAACAAAATTCTTCACCACAGAGATTTACCCTCACTTTACCATGGAGATAGTTAATATGTAAATAGGCTTTGTTACAATACCATGGCTTATCAATAAAAAAAACCATAAGTCACTTCATATGACACTTGTTTATATGACATTTTTTTAATTAATAAATTAAATAAAAGGGAAAACATGGCATTACTCTTTTGAAGATAAATCTCAACCTTTGATTTGAGTATATTAGTAAGAAGATTCTAAAAAATTATGTGAAGGTTGAATTCCTACCAACCACCTAATAATTATTGATAATTAAATCAAGTCTCTTCAAGAACCTATTCCAAAAATAGATACAATATTGGCATAAAAATAAAGAAAATGGGGAAAAAATTACAAAAATAAATAGTAAATGGTAATAAATTGAAATATAAAAAACAAGAAAAAAAATTATAACTAATAAAAAAACCTAAAAGTTGTCTTAATTGTTTTCTTTTTAACTTGCTCTAAAACTTGTAATTTTTTTTAATAACATTATAAATGAATATAATATAAATATAAAATTATATATTTTTATTACTACCATATTATATATATATATTACCTTTTACTATTTTCCCAATGTTAATAATCCCTGTATGGGGTGAATTTCGAGGCAAAGGTGGGGGTAAGTTGTCATTACACTTTACAATAGGACAAGGGATGTGGCACCACGCCTATGACAAGTGTAAATGATATGTGGTGGGTATTAACCCTTACCTCGATCAGGAATATGAGAAGATGTCAGGATGATTGTGTCGATGACACAAAACATGCAACGAGGAGGGTAGAAATAATGATATGCATGATTGTTTTCATTTTCCTATGAAACTCAACCATTCATAATGAGAGAGAGATAGTCTAGTTTCCATTTTGATAACCTCAAAGTGAAGTTGGGTATGAAGATACAAGAAGTAGGGGGTTTAGTATCCAGGAGAAAATTTGTAAAGTAAAGGGTCTCTTCACACCGTGGTTTTCTCAACAATGGGAGGATTGCTTGGGTTATTATTAGGGGATTTTGATTCTAGAGAGTTCTAATTTAGGTTGGTGGATTAAATATGGGAACCACCATTTTCCATGGTTCAATTGTAGACTGCCAAAATCTCAGACAATGAAGTTGGAATTAATACTACTTTTTGCAGCTCGTCAAAAGCACCTAAGGCAAAGCTTCCCTATACTCCCTCTATGTAATAGCTATCCCTATGTATAGAAACATATTTTTGGTTAGGGTACCTCATCCCTATCGATGAAATTTTGTGGTGGGTGGGATATTCAATTTTGATGTTCATCTCCTGTCGATATGAAATAGCATTATAGAACTTTTGAGGTCTAAAATGAGTCTCTTAAGAAAAATGTACAACCAAAATAACCTTTATAAGAACCAATAGGATTCAAGATGATGATTTCAACCGTGGGGGATGATTCACCATTTTTGGGGAAAAAAGTAAAAATAATAAAAATAATAAAATAATAATTTTTTTTCTTACTCATATTTTCAACATATTTCCCTATGGGTTTACTCAAATTTAGAGTAGGAACACTCATTGGATGAAAAATTTGATTCCTCATCCAATGAGTACCCATTTTTCATACTTTCAATGGACCTTGCTACATGAAAAATGAGAAATACATGAAAAATGTTATGTTATCTAAACATTTTGACTCAATCAAATTACATACAAATAAAAATAAAAATAAAAAGAAGAAGATAAACTAAATAATTATAATTATTAATTATTAATTACATAAAGGCGTTCTCTTTGCGAGCTTTGTATATCCCGACATTGTTCATGCAAGCTAATTTGAGCGGCCCATTTTCGTCCTCCTCCGGCGAGTAAAAAACTTACACAGAAAATATTTTGCAATCCCATCCAATCCCTGCGTTGTTTTTTCATCGTCCTCCAACAAATCATTTTTTACCATGTGGCATCCACGCTCGTACACGCCCCCACTGTTCCGAGAGCTACCTTCATTCGAATCCACATTCACCCTTTCTCCACATCAACAATTTCGTAAATTCCATAAAGTCATCTTCAATAGCTTTTACTATGGTATTTTCATCTATGATGAGCTAATTAGTCTTCCTACAAAGATCTACTAGATCTATATTTCCAACTCCAACAAGCAAAAAACCTGTCACAATATCTTCATCATCAATAATAGCAATGATTGCAAAGTAGACAAGGGAATCATAGTTTTTCCAACCATTGCAGAAGAAACTCAAGCTAGCTCAAATGTAAATATTCTCCTCTAGTAATAGTATACGATTGCAAGCAAGCTTAAATACTAACCTGGAAACTTGAAATGGTATCGCCTAAATTATTTCTCTCCCAATCTACTCAAACCTTCGCATGATCACGTAGTACAAAAACCATGATTTCTTCAACCAATAGCCAATTAACTATGCAAATCGAGCTTGTTATCTCTTCTCTTCGCACGATTGATAACAAAATTATCAACGATATATGTTCAACGTCTTTCTTGTGGTTTGTGGTGCTGAGAAGCAACATGATCTCCTATGGTTCATGGCGTTGAGAAGAAACACAGTCTCTTTCTTGTCCAACACGTACTTCACTCTGGACAAAATTTCAATTAAATCTTAATTAAGTTGAAGCCCACTAGAATAAATCCCCACGAAAATTTACAAATAGATCACAAAGTCGATCATGACCTTCTTGACAATGGGTGAGGTCGGCCTCAATTCAGGTCTGGCCATGGCTTCCATGCCCAGAATTCTTGAAAGTGCCACCATGGAAGGTGTTGAGCTCTATCTATGAGGTATGGCTTTGCAATGCCAAAGCTTTAGTGGAGAAATTAGAGAAAAATCTCCTGGCGGCCAATCTCAAACCCTTGCCCTCCGTTGCTTCCAAAAATTCACAGACAATACCAGCTCGAAGTCAACTGAAAAAGAGGCAGCGGTTCGCAACATTGTTCTTCAAGTCCTCCATTTTGAGCTACTTTGGGCCACTAAATTATTCAATCTAAAATCTACAAATCCTAATGACTCATTCAATATGAAAAGCTCCACTTATTAATACATGTGTCTGTCGGTAATGATGCGTGTTAATCATGTCAATGCATCCCGATGACATTTTACGTTGTGTAGTATGTCATCAAATAAGAACGTTTGGAATGCCCTGGTTTTAAATGGGTAATGACAACAAGCGGTGCATCATTTGCTTCATTGGCTTTCAACCATTGTCTTTTGCACCATACAAATTTTTCGTTGAAATTTGATGTCATTCACATGGGATAAGGGAAATTTATGGGTGTCATAATTTGAAATCATTGGGAGAAGATGAGAATTATTAAAGATCCAAATTAAATGAGGACCAAAATTTGAAATCAATAGAATAATATGGGAGAGTAAATGAGAATTTTTAAATTTCCAACTACAAGCAATTAAAACCACTATCCACTATAAAACGTAAGTTATACCCAAAACACTACATTGCATTGAAACTGGAAAAAAGTAAGTACACATACATACAAAACAAGACCTTAATGATCAAAATAATATAACACATATACACTAACTTACCTGTTTGAACAAAGTTTTCAATACATTCAAATTTACTCAACACTGAGTTTGAGACTTGTCTAAACACCTTAGAATAAAATACTGAAATTTTCAATATATTCAAATTTATTCAATGCTAAGTTTGAGATTTTTCTAAGCACCTTGAAGTGAGTAGGGAGATACACTACATGAAAACAGAAATCTCTGCCTTGAAAACCAGAATTTCAGAACTTGAGAGAGGTAAAAAGGTTCAAGCCTCTCCTGTTTCCTCTCCTATTTATTCAGGCAGAAAGATAAATTACACTATGCATGGTGCCCCTAAACATACTGAAGAAGTTGAAGTTGCAGAGGGACATCCTGATCCTCATATGGGTATTAGAGATATGCATTTACTTGCTATTCAATATCAACAACATCGTATAAAAATCAAAGTTTGGTTACAAGGAAAGATGTTTGATTTGATAGCATTACTTGATTCAGGATCCGATGTCAATATGTTTTCTAAAAAGGCTATTCCATCACAATACTGGGTTACTGCTACCCGCAAGCTCACTGGGTTGGGAAAGATGACCCTTGAATATGAAGTGACAAAAGCTGCAGTTTTTTTTTATTCCAACTGTGTCACATTGAAGTTTGTTGTTGGTGACATACCAGTTGATTGCATTCTTGGAAATGTGTTTCTTGCTGCAGTTGAGCCTCATGGTTCAATGAGATTTCCTAATAAAAAGGTTAGATACTTCATTACAGTAAAGGGTAAAATATTTGATTTGCCATATGTTTCTAACACTCGAGTGTCTACCATGGTGCAGGCCATGCAGGAAGAGCTACAGAAAGCAGAAAAAAGCCTCTCAGAACTCAAAGAACATAAAAACATTCTCAGCATTGAACAACAGTTGAGTTCTGCAGCAGTTCAGAAGCAGATTTCTGAACTTCAAAAACAGTTTGAAGAACAATTCTGTTCTGAGGAACCCAATGCATTCTAGCACAGAAAGCAGCATTGTGTTGAGCTACCCTATGCAGAATATTATATGGGTAAGCCCTGTAAATCTAGAGCCATACCTATGGGCAAAGAGTACAGACGGCTCTGTGAAAAGGAGATAAATCAGCTTCTCCAGAGAAAGCTGATCAGGGAATCTAGCAGCCCTTGGAACTGCTATGGTTTCTATGTAAATAAGAGAAGTGAACAGATTCGAGGCATCCCCAGATTGGTCATAAACTACAAGCCTTTGAATTCTGTTTTGGCTAATGATACCTACCCTATTCCTCACAAAGGAGATCTGATGCGTAGGATCGCTGGAGCCAAAATATTTTCCAAGTTCGACCTCAAATCAGGATTTTGGCAAGTGGCTATTGTAGAGAAAGACAAGTTCAAAACAACTTTCAGTGTTCCTACAGGCCATTACGAATGGAATGTAATGCCGTTCGGCCTCAAGCATGTGACTTCTAAGTTCCAGAAGGTAACGGACTCTGTTTTTAAGCCGTATGCTGAATGGTTATTGGCTTATATAGATGATATCCTGATTTTCTCTAAAAATCTTCAAGAACATTTCAGACATTTAAAGATTTTTATGAGATTGGTCAAAAAGAATGGTCTGGTTCTGAGCAAAAAGAAAATGGAGTTATGCCAGACAAAAATCAACTTTTTAGGGCACACTATTGAAAATGGCCAAATTTCCTTACAGTCACATGCCTTAGAATTTGCAGATAAATTTCCTGATGAAATTCTTGATAAAACACAGCTGCAAAGGTTCTTAGGTTGTCTTAATTATGTAAGCAATTTTTATCCTGCATGTGCCATAGATAGATCTCTGCTCAACCAGATATTGAAAAAGAATCCTCAGCCTTGGACAAAAGAACACTCAGCAGCAGTCCGAAAAATCAAGGCTAAGGTAAAACATCTTCCTATCATGTATGTTGCAAAAGAATCTTATTTTAAGATTGTTGAATCCGATGCAAGCAACATAGGTTGGGGAGGTGTATTGAAGCAAAGGCCAAATGAAGAAAGCAGCAAGGAAGAAGAACAAGTTGTCCAATACACCTCTGAAGTATGGAGTAAAGCAGAAAGAAATTATTCCACAATTGAACAAGAGGTAAAAGCAGCTTGGAATTGCATCTGCAAATTTTCAATTCATTTGGTAAATAAGAATTTTCTACTAAGTTTTGATGCACAAGCCTTGGCAAAAGTCTTAACCAAGACTATAAAGAATCCTGAAGATGCCAAGTTTGCTAGATGGCAGGCGCTATTCACCAACTTTGACTTTGAAGTTGAGCATATTAAAGGAATTCATAATTGTCTTCCTGATTTCCTTAGTAGAGAATATATCCAGAAACAAGAACAATAGGATGACCTAGAGGAAGAAGAAACACATGTGATGGTCATCATTACTGAATGGGACCAAGCCCATCAAAGAGAAATGATCAGATCAATATCTGATAATGAATCATGGGCAGTCTACAAAGAAAAGTGGAGGCCAACATGGCAGCTCCGAAATACAAAAGTTCTATATGCAGATTTGCAGAATCATTCAGATATCCAGCATCTAGTTCCTGAAATAAGAGTACATCCGAAAGGGAGCAGATGGATTCACGATATGATGTACTCCACTTGCATGACAGCTTCAGAAGAAGCTGAAAGATCTTTATCTCAAGATTTTTGTGACCTCATTGTTATCTGTACTGGCGGCAGTGATAGAACAAGAATCTATTACAAATCATATGCCATAAACAGAACACGATGGCCAGGACATAATTGGTCAGAACACTTCCAAATGTGGCTAGGTAACAACCCTGACTTAATTTTTCCTGACACAGTGTATAATTTTGCAGGTTATAAAAGGCATTAGTGGAACCTAGTAAATAAAGATGATCGAAATGAGACACATTACACCAAGTTGAAGTTCGGTTCCACATGGATCAACCAGCACAACTTACAACCACCCTAGCTACATGATTGGTGGTCTGATTACGGATTGAGCGCCTACAGTATGGATCCATATTATTATGAATCCTATTTCTAGAGTAGATGCAACGAATGCTTGGAGAGAAGAATAGGAGAATGTTTTCATTATCGCTGTCAGACTGTAGGAGAACTAGGACAACTCGAATACAAATTATTCAATTCTGTCCTAGAATCTCACATGAAAATGCATCACCAATGGTTGGTGTTAACAAAAATTAAACACCAAATTATCCTAAACAAGCCAATGATTTTACGTCAGATTTATACAAAAGCATGGGATGATAATATCTATCCAAGATTAAGATTCCCAGGCATTCAAATCTTGGATGATAATGAAGCTAGTACAAGCAGTTCTAGTGGGCTCTACTAAAATAAAAGTATCCATTGTGTAGTGGTACCCAATCACAGGTTTACAGTGACAAGACTTTTCCCGAGGGCTTTTCACCTGTTTGAAAAAGCATCCTCTATGTATGTAATAAGTGATGTTTCCTCTTGGGCCTTGTACATAACAGGCATCCACAATGTTTTGTACACACACTTCACAAGTTAGTGTCGGATGGATGAATCTCGGTGCGGATGTCACTTCGGTGTTACTCGAAAGCCATGATTCTCCTCCACGTGTCAATAATCCGACGAACCGATTGAAATGTTTGTCCCCCCTCATTTCCTATATAAGGAGTAAGGTTCATTCATCATGGATTCGCATTCGGAGAGTCGAGAGTCTAGAGTCATTAGTGTGTTTTGAGTCTGAGTCGAGCTGAAGCTCCCTGCTCTGCATCTGCGCGAATACTCGCGATCTGCTTGCATCACGGTGCCAAGACTCAAGTCTCTAGGGGATCTGACTAGCCTGCGTGTCTATGTGCTCGGCATAGGCAAGAATCTGAAGTGGCGAGATCCATAGTTTGAGTCTGTAAAGTCTTTTTATGTATTGTGTGTTCTATTAAGAACTCTGAGACAAAGTCTGCATCTGGCCAGGAAGCCTCCAGTATCGCTCGCTCATTTATTGAGTAGATAATCTGGTAAATGCCACTGTAGTCCATCTCTGGAAAGAGATCTTGCTGAGTCCATTGAAAATCTGATCTCTGATGTAATATCATTTCTGAAGTCAATAAAGAGAGAAATTTTTGTTCCACATTTTGAGAACTGTAACTCTGAGCTTTATGAATGTCCACTAAGGTAGTATTGTGTTCTTAATAAGTTCACCGAAAGTTCGCCAGAGGTTCGCCAAATCGAGAAGGGACGTGGAGTAGGCCGTTAAAAGGCGAAGGGAAGCCGCAGAAGAGGCCGAAAGAGGCGTGAAAGTGAAAGTAGGTTCGTGTATGGGTTCACATAGGGAACCTTAAGAAAAAAGAAGATACTCAGTGAGCCAGCCTGCCTGTTGAGCAGTTTGTAGTGCAAACCTGTGTGAGAGGTCCCTGCAGTAAAATTGGTATTAGAGCCAGAAGTCAAATTGACTGTGTGAGATCTGAACTGTAAAGAATGGCCTAAAAGGTAAGAACCAACTTTTTCACAACTACATCTCACATGGTCAATTTGACTTCTCCGGCTTTTGATACCAATTTTACCGTAGTGACCTTCCTCACACACGGTTTGCAATCGTAAACCCATTTCAGTAATGTTTATTGTATCAATTCCTCATCTTTTATACATATAATATTTTTTGTCATTTTCTTCCAACTATATATATATATATATATATATATATATATATATATATATATATATATGTGTATATATATATATATATAGTAATTTGTTTTTGAAATTAATATTTAATGATTTTTTTTAATGTAAATAGAATTTCAATTTTGAGCACTTTTAGTTTACATAATATTAATTTAAACTTTGTTACACTGATATCCTAGAAAAGTTGTTTTTCTACAAAGTCAATTGTTTTTATAAATAAGAATGATTTGGTTTTTCAATTGAATGTAGGAACATTTATTGAAACCATTAATTGGTTAATTATATTATTTTTTTAATATTGAAATTATTGTATTTTCTTATGACCAATTATGCAATATATGTAAAGATGTAATTTTTTAAAATTAGGCTTTCCATTTGATGGAATAATTGCATGTAAGGCCATGGAAAATTTTCCAAATGAAACTTATGTGATAGTTTAGAACATATTTTAAAAATTAACAAAAGTACACCTACAAATGTTTAAAAGAATTTATGGTGTCATAGTTACTGGTGCATTATGTAAGAGTTGAGTTATCCCAAAGTAAATGTTTAAAAAACATGGCATAGTTGCACTTAGACATATGTTTGGTTCTTGATTGTTTCCAAGGTTGTCATTTACTTAATGTTTAAATGTTTTTTTGCATCTTTAACAAACTATGAATTCAAAAAAATTGTCTAGTTTGACCAACTTAAACAATTTGAATTTGGAAATGATGTTTACTCAGGTTTTGAATTGAGTCATTATTGTGGTTATGTCTCATCTTATAGACTTTCTTTACATACCAATTGGAACATATTCAGAAGAAGCTGAAAGATCTTTATCTCAAGATTTTTGTGACCTCACTGTTATCTGTACTGGTGGCAGTGATAGAACAAGAATCTATTACAAATCATATGCCATAAACAGAACACGATGGCCAGGACATAATTGGTCAGAACACTTCCAAATGTGGCCAGGTAACAACCCTAACTTAATTTTTCCTGACACAGTGTATAATTTTGTAGGTTATAAAAGGCATTGGTGGAACCTAGTAAATAAAGATGATCGAAATGAGACACATTACACCAAGTTGAAGTTCGGTTCCACATGGATCAACCAGCACAGCTTACAACCGCCCTGGCTAAATGATTGGTGGTTTGATTACGGATTGAGCGCCTACAGTATGGATCCATATTATTATGAATCGTATTTCCGGAGTAGATGCAACGAATGCTTGGAGAGAAGAATAGGAGAATGTTTTCATTATCCTTGTCAGACTGTAGGAGAACTAGGACAACTGGAATACAAATTATTCAATTATGTCCTAGAATCTCACATGAAAATGCATCACCAATGGTTGGTGTTAACAAAAATTAAACACCAAATAATCCTAAACAAGCCAATGATTGTACGCCGGATTTATACAAAAGCATGGGATGATAATATCTATCCAAGATTAAGATTCCCAGGCATTCAAATCTTGGATGATAATGAAGCTAGTACAAGCGGTTCTAGTGGGCTCCCCTAAAAGAAAAGTATCCATTGTGTAGTGGTACCCAGTCACGGGTTTACAGTGATAGAACTTTTCCCGAGGGCTTTTCACCTGTTTGAAAAAGCATCCTCCGTGTATGTAATAAGTGATGTTTCCTCTTGGGCCTTGTACATAATAGTCATCCACAGTGTTTTGTACACACACTTCACAAGTTAGTGTCGGATGGACGAATCTTGGTGCGGATGTCACTTCGGTGTTATTCGAAAGCCATGATTCTCCTCCACGTGTCAATAATCCGACGAACCGATCGAAATGTTTGTCCCCCCTCATTTCCTATATAAGGAGGGTAAGGTTCATTCATCGGGGATTCGCATTCGGAGAGTCAAGAGTCTAGAGTCATTAGTGTGTCTTGAGTCTGAGTCGAGCCGAAGCTCCCTGCTCTGCATCTGCGCGAATACTCGCGATCTGCTTGCATCACGGTGCCAAGACTCAAGTCCCTAGGGGATCTGATTAGCCTGCGTGTCTATGTGCTTGGCATAGGCAAGAATCTGAAGTGGCAAGATCCATAGTTTGAGTCTGTAAAGTATTTTTATGTATTGTGTGTTCTATTAAGAACTCTGAGACAAAGTCTGAATCTGGCCAGGAAGCCTCCAGTATCGCTCGCTCATTTATTGAGTAGCTAATCTGGTAAATGCCACTGTAGTCCATCTCTGGAAAGAGATCTTGCTGAGTCCATTGAAAATATGATCTCTGATGTAATATCATTTCTGAAATCAATAAAGAGAGAAATTTTTGTTCCGCATTTTGAGAACTGTAACTCTGAGCTTTATGAATGTCCACTGAGGTAGTATTGTGTTCTTAATAAGTTCGCCGAAAGTCTTCGCGTAGGTTCGCCAAACCTAGAAGGACGTGAGGTCAGCAAAGGCTAAGGGAAGCCGCAGAAGGTCAGAAGAGGCGTGAAAGTGAAAGTAGGTTCGTGTATGGGTTCACATAGGGAACCTTAAGAAACAAGAAGATACTCAGTGAGCCAGCCTGCCTGTTGAGCAGTTTGTAGTGCAAACCTATGTGAGAGGTCCCTGCAGTAAAATTGGTATCAGAGACAGAAGTCAAATTGACTGTGTGAGATCGGGTTCGTGAAAAAGGTCAGTTCTTAAGGTCAGTTCGTGAAAAAGGTAAGAACTAAACTTTTTCGCGAACCAGATCTCACACAGTCAATTTGACTTATGGCTTTGATACCAATTTTACTGCAGGGACCTCTCACAGAGGTTTGCACTGCAAACTTCTCTGGTAATGTTTATTGTATGGAATCTCTTTCATGATTCATATATATAGCTATTTTTTTGTCATTTGCTCCCAACTCATATATATATATATATATATATATATATATATATATATATATATATATATATATATATGAATTTGTTTGAAATTAACATTTAATGATTTTTTTTAATGTAAATGAATTTCAATTTTGAGTTAATTTTAGTTTACATAATATTAATTTAAACTTTGTTACACTGATATCCTAGAAAAGTTGTTTTTCTACAAAGTCAATTGTTTTTATAAATAAGAATGATTTGGTTTTTCAATTGAATGTAGGAACATTTATTGAAACCATTAATTGGTTAATTATATTATTTTTTTTAATATTGAAATTATTGTATTTTCTTATGACCAATTATGCAATATATGTAAAGATGTAATTTTTTAAAATTAGGCTTTCCATTTGATGGAATAATTGCATGTAAGGCCATGGAAAATTTTCCAAATGAAACTTATGTGATAGTTTAGAACATATTTTAAAAATTAACAAAATTACACCTACAAATGTTTAAAAGAATTTATGGTGTCATAGTTACTGGTGCACTATGTAAGAGTTGAGTTATCCCAAAGTAAATGTTTAAAAAACATGGCATAGTTGCACTTAGACATATGTTTGGTTCTTGGTTGTTTCCAAGGTAGTCATTTACTTAATGTTTAAATGTGTTTTTGCATCTTTAACAAACTATGAATTCAAAAAAATTGTCTAGTTTGACCAACTTAAACAATTTGAATTTGGAAATGATGTTTACTGAGGTTTTGAATTGAGTCATTATTGTGGTTATGTCTCATCTTATAGACTTTCTTTACATACCAATTGGAAAATATTTTCTAAGATTTGGATCATTATTGTGGTTATGTTCGATCTTATACATTTTCTCTACTTCACATACAAATTGGAAATTACAAATCGAGTGACCATAATGAGATTGAGATTATTGATGTTTTGTTTTTTTATTATAGCCTATATTATTTGTCTATTTTAAAATATTTTATTTTTATTTTACTCAACTCCAAGTTAGAACTGACGAAATCACACATTTCCCTCATACTGGGTTGTACAACAAAATTACACATCTCCCTCATACTGGATTATTGAATATCCCTCTTAGCACAATGATAATACTGGAAAAATAAGTATCCTTTCTCAATAGTTGTTTCAATTCTTATTAAGGCATAAGTCATTGATCATGTAACTTATAAGTGTTAACATTTTTCTTCCTAAATTACTCCAATTCACTATCATAACTCCAATTCACCATCATGCTTTAAAAAAAAAAAATCCTCACATATTCTTTATATTAATAAACCCATACAAATTAAGCACCATCTTAATTGGTTAATTATATTATTTTTTTTAATATTGAAATTATTGTATTTTCTTATGACCAATTATGCAATATATGTAAAGATGTAATTTTTTAAAATTAAGCTTTCCATTTGATGGAATAATTGCATGTAAGGCCATGGAAAATTTTCTAAATGAAACTTATGTGATAGTTTAGAACATATTTTAAAAATTAACAAAAGTACACCTACAAATGTTTAAAAGAATTTATGGTGTCATAGTTACTGGTGCACTATGTAAGAGTTGAGTTATCCCAAAGTAAATGTTTAAAAAACATGGCATAGTTGCACTTAGACATATGTTTGGTTCTTGGTTGTTTCCAAGGTTGTCATTTACTTAATGTTTAAATGTGTTTTTGCATCTTTAACAAACTATGAATTCAAAAAAATTGTCTAGTTTGACCAACTTAAACAATTTGAATTTGGAAATGATGTTTACTGAGTTTTTGAATTGAGTCATTATTGTGGTTATGTCTCATCTTATAGACTTTCTTTACATACCAATTGGAAAATATTTTCTAAGATTTGGATCATTATTATGGTTATGTTCGATCTTATACACTTTCTCTACTTCACATACAAATTGGAAATTACAAATAGAGTGACCATAATGAGATTGAGATTATTGATGTTTTGTGTTTTTTATTATAGCCTATATTATTTGTCTATTTTAAAATATTTTATTTTTATTTTACTCAACTCCAAGTTAGACACTGACGAAATCACACATGTCCCTCATACTGGGTTGTACAACAAAATTACACATCTCCCTCATACTCGATTATTGAATATCCCTCTTAGCACAATGATAATACTGGAAAAATAAGTATCCTTTCTCAATAGTTGTTTCAATTCTTATTAAGGCATAAGTCATTGATCATGTAACTTATAAGTGTTAACATTTTTCTTCCTAGATTACTCAAATTCACTATCATAACTCCAATTCACCATCATAGTTATAAAAAAAAAAAAAATCCTCACATATTCTTTATATTAATAAACCCATACAAATAAAGCACCATCTTTTTTATATTAATAAACCCATACAAATTAGACACCAACTCAACTTTGTAAAATCAAAAAATAGACCAAAAAAATATTCAGACATTTTTTATATTAATAAACCCATACAAATTAAGCATCATAACCTATCCCCACATATTTTTTATATTAATAAACCCATACAAATTAAGCATCTCCATATATGTACTCAAAGGTCTTCCCTCCTCAACTTTGGAAAAGCAAAGAGTGGAACTTGTCTTGACATAGAGGCCCCACCTTCCTCTGTCATATCCAGCTCTGATGGATGACCATCCACTCTCCAGTCAAAAAGCTGCAGCAGCTGAGCCAATGCAAGCTCAATCATGGGAATAGCCATGGCGGCCCCCGGGCACCCTCTCCTCCCTGCCGAGAAGGGAAGCATCCTGAAATCTGATTGACTCGACACAAAATCCATAATATTATCATGCCCAGTCAATTCATGCATGAATCTCTCTGGCTTGAAATCCAAAGCATCTTCTCCCCACACATTGGGATCCCTTCCAATAGCCCACACATTCACCATTACCGTCGTTTTTTTAGGTATATTGTATCCGCATACGGTCGCAGCTTCTACAGATTCATGGGGAAGCAGAAGCGGCAGAGGTGGGTGTAATCGCAGTGTTTCTTTTACAACACATTGGAGGTACTTCATCCTTCCCACATCAGATCCCTTTACTTTGCTATCTTTTCCGACTGTGGATTCTATTTCTTCCTGCAACTTTTTCAGGACATGGGGATGTCTGAGCACCTCACTCATCGTCCATTCTAACGTTGATGACGACGTCTCCATTCCAGCGGCCATCATGTCCTATACAAACAAATGGGAAAACAGTTAAAAATTAAAATCAATGTAAAATTGAATTGCTCAACTCAATTTAATTGAATTGTAGTTATTTAATGGATGAATCTTATTTATCAAATTCCAAAATATTCATACACACACTTTGTAAACTAAATAGAAAAAAGACAAGGTTAGCTAAAATACCAACATAATTGATTTAACTGTTTCCAGTCTAGATTTGATGTCTCCCTTTATATGATTGTTAGCAGCTGTCATCTGGAGCAACACATCCACGAAGTCTTTAACATGCTCTGCCTCTGGCTGGCCATATTCGCTGGAGGGAGTGGCGGCCTGAAAATGAAGATGGTCATCTATAATTTTCTCAGCGAAGGCGTCGTATGTTTTGCTTATTGCCAGCATACGCCGCTTGATGCCTTGCAAGTCCATCCAGTCCAAATAAGGAATGAAGTCTCCAATGCTGATACTTCCTGCAGTGGCTGACAGCTCTAGTAACATGTGTTTAAATCCTTTGCCACCAGCTCCCAAGTCATCATCAGAAACTTTCCTCCTGAACAGTATTCGCGAAACTATACTGCAGGAAAGGGTGAGGATTGCCTTACTCATATTCACAGCAATTGTGCCGTTCTGGCTCTGCTCCCAAACAGACCGGGTCATCGCGCACACCTCTTCCTCTCGAACATCTTTGAAGGACTCGATTCTCTTAGAGGTTAACAGTTCCAACACGCAGAGCTTCCTCATTTGCCTCCAATGATCTCCATAGCCAGAAAATATCATACCCTTGAAATTGTAGGATAAGTACTTCCCAGCTGCAGATGCAGGTCGGCTGGCAAATATGGAATCGTGAGTTTTGAGAAAGTGTGTGGCCATCTCGGAAGAAGAAACGACCACTGTGGGGACAGAGCCCAAGCAGAGAAACATGATGGGACCATATTTGTCAGCAAGGTCTTTCAGAGTAAGATGAATAGGCTTTTTCATTTGGTGCAGATTTCCAACGATTGGCCATGGATAGGGTCCTGGAGGCAATCTGCCTCCGTTCCTTCGTCTCTTGTGCAATAATATCGAAGAGCATAAGAAGAAGAAAATGAGAGCCCCATATCCAGCAGTTGCCCTCCATGTTGCAGGCAGAGGCAGAGGCGGAGGAAGAGTTTGAGGCAACTTATGAAAACTCATAACGAAGTTTTCACGACTCAAAAGAAAGATGGTTCCCATATTTAAACGATCCTGGATTCCTAGAAGTCAACTAATCTGGATTCCTTGAATTGAATTATTATCTTTCATAGATCGAGTATCACTCATCAGCAGTTAGATCAATCATTGAGGCAATATTTATAAAAAAACGACAATCGATCAATCATTGAGGCAATATTTATTAAAAAAAAAAAAAAAAAACAATCTATCAATGAGAGAGACAGCTCAATTTTTTATTTATTATTAAATAAAAATCCACTTAATTTTTCTCATTATTTTCTATTCAAATCCGCTTGCCATAATGTATACGACTTCTATCGAGTATTTTCTATTCAAATCGAATCTTTTATATTGATGACTTGTATCCCAAGTGATCGCTATATAATGTATTATTTACTCTATAATCTATATTTACTTTAAAATCTAGTGTAGCGTTTTTATTATTTTAAATCCACTAAAAAGAGTTTTAGCGGGAATTACTTAATATATATTACTATTATTTGTCCTATCCCTAATATATGTTATTATTGATTCTATGCAAATTCGTTGACTTTAATCGGTCAAGTGATAGCTATATAATCTATTCATTACCCTATGATTTATATTTATTTTGTATATTGATCATCGTTGTGGAGTGTTTTTATATATTTAATTATTGAAAAGCTTTAGTTATATAATTTATTTGTTAACGGTTTTTATTTCAATTTATAAGGATTTTTTTAAGGTTTAAATTGATTTTCAAGGGAATATATTTAACATATGCTTAGTTTGAATGCTTATCAAGAGTTGAAGCGTGTTACTAATTTTGTTAGGTTGCAATGACTTTTAATAAATTTAAAAAGTTAGATTCATCCCATGTGACTTTCCACTCACCAATTTCCTAGGGATTTGAAATTATTCCAATTCTAATAAGTTCCCCAAGAGGTTTCCTAGGGATTTGGGATTATTCCAATTCTAATATGTTCCTCCATGATAGGGCTTTCACCTAGTAACCAGGACTTCCCAGGTGGTCACCCATCCTAGAACTCCTCTGGCTCAAGCGCGCTAACTGCAGATTTTTCCCCACAATCAAGCCCACTTAGCTTGCTACCCCATTTGCAAAACCTTAGCAAGTATTGTGCCTTATGAACCATTAAGGTAAATAACAATAAACAAACATATTATATTTTTCCAGAAAATAAATGGCAGAAAGGACATCGATTCTATTTTAAAAAATGTAAATCATAATGACAACTTTATAAAATATTATTTATCTTGCTCGAAAGGAAATTTATTCTATTTTGCAGGAAAAGAAAGTCTTAGAGTATTCTTGCAAGAAGGAAATCACACTTTGCATGAAGTAAATTGCGAGAAGGAAATCTAGACTAATTGCAGAAATAAGCATTCAAGATGCAAGCAATTTAAGAGCTGAATGGTGAACTAACCAAGCCCCAACTCAACCAAAGTGGCCTTATAGCATTCATAGGCTATAAAAATACTTTTGTTAGGGTCCAATCCTAAACCCTTTATTTATGTAATAATCCCATGAGGGCCTAGTCCGAGTCATAGTTAGTTGGTTGAGTCAATAAAGCTCGTAAGCGATCATCCACATTAATAATAATTGTAAGTGGTCGACCCACATTCTAGAAAGGGACAACAATTAGTTATAAACGGGCCTCAATTAATAAATAAGGTGGTTAACCCATGATTATGTCAGGGACCACTATTAGTTAGATTTTTGGATGTCATCAGGCTATAAATAGACTTAGATAGAAGGAAGAAGTATTGTTTCATATTATAATTGAGCTCTGCTCTATTGGAGGTTTCCCCCTTGAAGAGGCAAGTGAACATTGTATCTTGTTGCTGCATAATGAAATATCTATGTCGCTTGTCTATTTTTTGGTGATATCTATCTATCTGGCTATTTTGTTTCATATTTCTTGTGTTATGGCTCGTCTAAAAGGTCAAGTGCATAACAAGTGGTATCAGAGTCCTTTCCAAGGCTAGCGGGACCTCTAGTTTTCGTAGATTTTTTATACTAGATATGTGTTCCGGCGACTTTAAACCACGATATTTTTCATTGAGCACATAAACTTGCGGATTTGGGGAGGCATGCATGCAAGAAATACAAGAGGTGGTAACGTTTATTGGACTCCCTTGTAACCCCCATGGGTACCCCTACGAGTAGTAGCGCATTAGATAAAATCATGCACGGACTGCACTTCCACGTACCCTCAAGTATATAGGAAACCCCCAGGAAACCCTGAAGCGTAACCATAGTTCATCCATTGGCCATCTTGCTGCTACATTACATTAAGAACAACACTCGGGGAGATTACTTGTTGAGATTCAACAAGATGATGAGCTTAGTGAAAAGAGTCGCCTTCACTAAGTGGGCCTGCAAGCTATTTTTGGCGCAAAGTCTATTTTTATACTATGTCTATTTTTAGACATGTCGATCATATTCTATGAGTTGCAAGATGCTATTTGTGGATGGTTGGTCAAGTTGGAAAAATAGATGGACTTCTATTTTTAGACATATTAGGCAGAGTCTATTTTTAGCCAGTCTAAAAATAGATATGTCGAATATTATTAGTTCTTAATAATATTTGGACTCTAAAAATTATGTTATTCTCTTGGAGCACTTCAGTTAAGTGCACAGATGTGGCACATCAGCTGACAGAAGTAATTATGCTATTCCTGAGGGTTTACTGGAGCTATTGCATGGAGGACTTCAATTAGAACTCATGTGACAGAGTTTGGTGGAGTTAGAGAAGTAGTTGGTGGAGTTGTATTTAGTTTAACTCAGTCAGACTCAGTTGAGCTAGTTGTATCTAGTCTAACTGAATGATACACTAGTGAGAGTGGAGTGAATTAATTAGTAAATTAATTCACTAAATAATAACTCATTAATCAACTGAAGAATACATCAGTTAAATACATTGCATGGCAGTTTCAGTGGAGACCAGTGGAGAGATAGGTGAAAGAGAAAGTGTGACTATAGTGATGCATTTATTGCATCCAACACTCAGTGGAGATGCCAAGGAGGATTGTGTGAGCAAGGCCAGAGAAATTTGAGTTCATTCAGAGCCATTCTTCAGTAGGGTTAGCGCATTAGAGGGGAGGCTAGCGAGGGTGGCAAGGATGGTGCATGGATTTGCAAGATCGGGCTGATTAGTGGTGTAAGCGATTGTATTATGCGAGAGCTTGATATGATTAGATTTGTATGAGGATTGTTACATGATCTCTATGACATATATTATATACAGATAGTTGGGGTTTTCAGCTTCAGGCTTTCCCGTTAAACAACTATGTTAATGTGTGGGAATTTTTATTGTTTCATGTGTGCATTGCAATCTTGATTTAATTTCCGCAAATGATCAATGGTGGAATAGATTCTATATTTTGCTTGAAGTTAAAATAGTGTGAGATCAAGAGAATATTGGACATATAACACATAAGTTATATAATTTCTACATGGTATTAGAGCAGTTGATCATTGGAGGAGATTGCAATTATTGAAGCGGTTGAGTTTTGTGCTAGTGGAATTCGAATTTGCTGTAGTGTTTTCTTGGTGTTGAAGTTGAGCATTCATTGAAATGTCTTTCAACGGATTGCGATTGGAGTACGCCCTTGATGGGAGCTCGAATTACATAGCATGGAAGGACAGGATGGAGGCGGTGCTGGATGATAATGGGCTGAAGGAGTTCATCGATAGCGATGTTCCTAAGCCGAGATCTAGCGATGTAGCCGCACTTGACTCATGGAAAAAGAAGGTAGCAAAGTGTCGAAGGATTCTGTTGGAAGGTGTGAAGGATCACATTGTGTCCAACCTTCATGGGAAAGCCACTCCATTCTTAATGTGGAAGGCTTTAACAGACTTGTTCCAAAGCAGAAGTGACCAGAGGAAGTTGGCGCTTAAAGAGAAGCTCAGAAAAATAAAAATGGAGAAATGCGACAGTATTCCAAAATACCTCATGAAGTTTGTCCACTGCAAGGATGAGTTGGGAAGTGTGGGGATTACTGTTGATGAAGAAGACTTGGTGAGCTTGGCTCTCCTTGGGCTTCCGAAGAGTTAGCATAGCTACGAAGACTTTGTCAATGGACGGGAGAAACTGCCATGATGGGAGTGACTTTGGTTGGGTCTTGTGCAGGAGGAGATAAGGCGGGGTACCAGGGATGGATCTTCATCGAAGAATGAAGATGAATAAAATTGTGCTTTGGCTGTCAAATCTCAGAAAGGAAAAGGGAAGAAATCTTCCAAATCCGAAGCTAAAGGCAAGAAGCAGGATTTGTCCAAGGTGAAGTGTTTTCACTGTCACCAGCACAGGAATTTCGCCACTAATTGTCCACAGAAGAAGGAGAATAAGAAGGCTACTGGATCTGTAGCTGGAGAGGCCTTAGCCTCACAGTTTGAGCTGGATTTTTCTTTGATCGCATGCTTGGTCTCAAGTATGATGGGTTCAGTGTGGTTTCTTGACAGTGGTGCGTCTTTTCACATGACAGGAGACAAAGATTTGTTTACTGATCTGGATGAG
The DNA here is from genome assembly GCA_034641835.2 of Pinus albicaulis. Lineage (NCBI taxonomy): Eukaryota > Viridiplantae > Streptophyta > Pinopsida > Pinales > Pinaceae > Pinus > Pinus albicaulis. The sequence goes on along the minus strand of JAXQQM020080640.1, from coordinate 114,822 downwards.
AAAGATCTTGGAGTGCACATCGAGATGGGCGATGATGGTAGATACAGTGCGACCGGTATCGGTACCATTTCCTTTGAGAGGGAATCTAGTAAACCCTTCATCTTCGAGATCATTATGTTTGAAAAAGTTGAAGAAGATATCAGATCTTTGTGAAAATGTTGAAAGCCAAAAGAGTTGTGATGTTTTTGATAGAGGAAAATCTTTCTTTAGCATAAAACAAAGCTGATCCAAACCCGAGGACTGAGTTAAGAATGTTTATCAATTGCAAGTGAGTCACTCAGCAGCTAGCAGAGAAAAAAAGAAGAGTGGTGGGGGGGAAAGAGACAGGCAGATTATTATTTTATGAGGATTGGGCCATCTTCACCATCAGCGCTTTGAGAAAATTTTCAAATGATTTTCTACCGGAGCTCCCGAAGGTACATGAGTGAGATGATTGCAAAGGAATGTACTGAAAATTGTAAGACCACTTTTTCATGAGAAAGAAGGATAGTGACGCTCAAACGATCCTTGAGAATTATAGACGTGTATGGACCTTTCTTGGTTGCTTCAACATCAAAGCACAGGTATTATGTGATATTTGTTGATGACTTTTCTCGTAAGTGCTAGATCTTCTTCTTCATGCATAAGAAGAGTGAGACATACTCAAAGTTCTGTGAGTTCAAGGTGCTGGTTGAGAAAGAGTCAGGGAAGCAGGTGAAAGCTCTAAGGAGCGATAATGGTGGTGAATACATCTCTGGCGAATTCAAAGACTTCTGTAGCAAAGAAGGAATTCGAAGAGAACTCATAGCGCCTCATAACCCACAACAGAATGGGGTCGCGGAGAGGAAGAACATAATGATCGTGGGTGTTGCACGGGTGATGTTGCATGATCAAGGCCTTCCCATACACTTGTGGGCCTTCCCATACACTTGTGGGCTGAGGCATGCAACACTGCAGTTTATGTGCAAAATTGTTACTCCTCCCTGAATGCCCAGCGAGTACACCTGAAGAAGCTTTTACTGGTAAGAAGCCTGATATTTCTCATTTGAAGAATTTTGGCTCATCTGTGCACATTCATGTGACAAAGGATCAATGGGGAAGAAAGTAGAGCCAAAAACTTGCAAGAAAATTGAGATCTTGTGGGGGTAAATAGAAACACCCCCTGAGGTATCGATGTGGCTCGAACGATCGGGATGGTGACCCGTGCGATGGGATATCAAATTTCATGAGGAAAAATCCATGAAGTGTTCGCTTGAGAGGGAGCCACACTTGCATGCAGATGAGGAGCTATGAGTTCCTAAGGATGAGCCTCAGGATGTGGATCAGCCACAAGAGGAGGTTCATAGAGTGGAAGAAACCACTCAATGCGAGGCGCCAAACGTGGGGAGGTGGAAGCGCACTACGAAGCTAGCAATGAGATCTTGATGCGATCCCGAATATGGAGTTCTACATCACAGCGCGAGATAGAGACAGGTCACGAGCCGTTCTTAGGATACCCATAGCTCTGATGACAGTCTGTAATGGCCAGGCTCATCCCTATTTCGAGTTTGTGGAGAAGTTCGCATGGGTGGATCTGTGGTGGAAGAGTATGATTCGATTAATCAGAGAAACGGTGCATGGAGGGTGTCCAAGTAGTAAGGAAATCGTTGATGAGTTGAGATGGATCTAAGTAACCAGGCTATTTGATGGGAGCATCCTGAAGTATAGGCAGAGTACACTAGGAGGCTTCTCAAAGATCGAGGGGATCGACTATGAAGAAACCTTTGCACCTGTCACAAGGTATTCTTCCATACGGACCATCCTTTCTCTCTCAGCGCAGATGGGTTGGCACATCCATGTGAAGACTGTGTTCCTCAACAGAGTCATTGAGGAGGAGGTGTACATTGAGCAACCTGAAGGATTCTAAATCTTCAGCAGCGAGTCGCATGTGTGCAGGCTCAAAAGAGCATTGTATGGGCTGAAATAAGCACCTCGTGCTTGGTACACATAGATAGACAGTTATTTCACCGGACTTGGTTTCGCCAAGAGTGAGGCGGATCCAAACCTATACCAGATTGTGGTGGAGGGTAAGCTTTTGATCATTGTGCTTTATGTAGATGATTTAATACTAACGGGTGATGAACTGTTGATACACTCATGCAACGTAGATCTTGTAAAGGAGTTTGAGATGAAGGACTTATGCCTCCTTCATTATTTCCTGGGATTGGAAATTTGGCAGCGGAAAGGTGAACTGCTTGTGTCTCAAGGAAATTATGCCCGAGAGATATTGGAGAAGTTTCATATGCAAGGATACAAGCCTATCGACACTCCCCTTCTTGGTGGTTGGAGGAAGGAGGATGCTACATCGGTAGAGGTAGTGGATGCCACTATTTATTGACAGTTTGTTGGTTTGCTCATGTATTTAGTCAATACATGATCGGACATATGCTATGCTGTGAACCAGCTTTCACAAGCGATGGTGAAGCCTACTAAGCTCTTTTGGAAGGCAGGAAAGCATGTCCTGAGGTATCTCAAGGGCACATCTGGGTATGGATTTTGGTACAGACAGTCGGATGAGGTGAAGTTGCATGGTTTCACGGATGCAGATTGGGTAGGAAGCCCAACGGACAGAAAGAGCACATCTGGAGGGATTTTTAGTATCGGATCTACAACAGTTTCTTGGTACAGCAGGAAACAAAGATCCGTGGCACTCAGTTCAGCGAAGGCCGAGTACATGGCAGCAAGTTTGGCTGCATGCGAGGCTATATGGATGAGGAAGATCCTGGTCGGTTTTTTCGGTTCTCACTTAGATCCTACTGTGATATATTGTGATAATTAGTGTTGCATTAAACTCTCAGTTAATCCAGTATTTCATGATATATATAAACATATTGACATCCGGTACCATCATATCAGATATTGTGTGCAACAGAAGATCATGTTGCTTTCTTACATTCCTACGGAGGATCATGATGCAGATATTCTGACGAAGGGGCTCACTAGGAGCAAATTCAAATATCGAGAACGAGGATTTGGTGAATAGTCATCTTGCTTCTAAGGGAGTGTTGAGATTCAACAAGATGATGAAACTTAGTGAAAAGATCCCTTTCACTAGTGGGCCCATGAGCATTTTAGCACAAAGGCTATTTTAGACTATGTCTATTTTTAGACACGCCGATCATGTTCTATGAGTTGCAGGATGCTATTTGTGGATGGTTGGTCAAGTCGGAAAAAATAGATGGACTTCTATTTTTAGACATATTGGGCGAAATCTATTTTTTGATTTCCAATCTAAAAATAGATATATCGAATATTATTAGCTCTTAATAATATTTGGACTCTAAACATTATCGTATTCTCTTGGAGCACTTCAGTTAAGTGCACAGATGTGGCACAGGAGCTGACAGAAGGAATTACGCTATTCCTAAGGGTTTCATGACTGTGCATGGGAGGACTTCGGTTATAACTCATGTGTGAGTTTGGTGGATTTGAGAAGTAGTTGGTGGAGTTGTATTTGGATTTAACTAGATTAAACTCGATTGAAGCTAGTTGTATCTAGTCACTGAATGATACACTAGTGAGAGTGGAGTGAATTAATTAGTAAATTAATTCACTAAATAATAACTCATTAATCAACTGAAGAATACATCAGTTAACTACAGTGCATGGTAGTTTCAGTGGAGACCAGTGGAGAGATAGGTGAAAGAGAAAGTGTGACTATAGTGATGCATTGATTGCATCCAACACTCAGTGGAGATTCCAATGAGGATTGCGTGAGAAAGGCTGGAGCAATTCGAGTTCATTCAGAGCCATTCTTCAGCAGGGATTGCGCAGTAGAGGCAGGCTAGCAGGTGGCAAAGATTGGTGCATGGATTTGCAAGATCGGGCCTGATTAGTGTGTAACGAATGTATTATACTGAGAACTTGATATGGTCAGCTTCATATGAGGATTGTTACATGATCTCTATGACATATATTATATACAGATAGTTGGGTTTTTCAGCTTCAGGATTTCTCGTTAAACAACTGTGTTAATGTGTGTGAATTTTTATTTTTTCATGTGTGCATTGCAATATTGATTTAATTTCCGCAAATGATTAATGGTGGAATAGATTCTGTATTTTGCATGAATTTAAAATAGTGTGAGATCAGGAGAATCTTGGACATATAACACATAATTTATATAATTTCTACATTACTCGCACGTACAACAAGGTAGACGGGTAGTACGACTAAGGCTATAGTCGATCCTCCTTAGTTGGTGCCCTAAAAGATTAGGTCGAGTACTATTGTTGGACCCCTATGTATATTGTGATTTGTAGCACCTGACACTCCTTGTGACCATAGTTCCCCCATATATCTGAAGCTTGCTCCTATCTTCTATCCTACTCATATCTAAAAGTTTTGATCCGCCGACACTGTCCATCTAGCTTTTGGGGTATTCGCAGCATAGATTTGGCTCAGAGTAAAGTAAGGGTTTTGGCTCCCATAGCACAGATCCAATTCTTGCATCACATTGATGGTACCCAAAAATTCAAGTCTAGCTACTCTAGTTCAGGCCTGATTTTCACAGGACATTTGGCAGTATCAAGCTTTCGGGTATTTGGAGCCATTTAGGACGCTTTCTGGAGACCTAGCCCATAAGACTCATGTCAAAGATATTATTTCAGTGGTACCATTCACTTATAATCCCACATTTTTTTAGGTTGTCCCAAATCTGGGCTAGTGTATGTATGGAACCCGCTCTCAAGTAATGGCTGCAAAAAAGGTGAACGACATAATCGACAATGTGGAGACCAAAATTATTGCACTTTTTGGCCAAATCCAAGAAGCTATGTCTCTATTGGTGTCACGTAGCAAGGAAGACACATGTGTGGAGGCATATGAAGAAGGTGAATCTAGTCATCACCTTCACTTCCATAGAGGGTCCCACTTTTTGGGTCAACGGGTGCCCAAGATATACATGTACAAATTTGATGGCTTGAACCCGACAGTGTGGTTGGATAAAATGGAACAATAATTCCTCCTTAATAATATCCATGATGATGAAACTAAAATAAGAGTGGTAGCATTTTACTTGGACCAAGAAAGATGACAATGGTGGCATTGGCATAAAAAATGTTACCCATTGAAGATAACTTGGAACGTCTTCTCAAAATCCATTTGTGACCATTTTGATTGGGATTCTCATTTCCTGGGACGACTCACTAAGCTCCGACAAGCCGGTACAGTCAATGAATAAATTTATACTTTTGAGAAATTTACCATCAGAACTGAAGGCTTAGCAGATGACTTTTATTTTGAATGTTTTATCAGTGGCCTGAAGGAACCAATCCAAGCCCATGTCTGGATGCACCACCCCTCTACTTGGTTGGATGCATGCCACAAAGCCTTAGAGGTGGAATTTTCCTCACAAGCCCAGTCCAATCACCTAAATTTTGTCCCAAAGGCACGCCCCACCTAGGCCATGGGACCCACCCAAACAATGAAGGTTCAGAAGGTGTCTCTGAAAGAAATGGCTGAATGACGGAAACAAGGAATCTACTACTACTATGATGATAAGTACGCCCTAGGCCATAAATGAAATGAACCAAAATTATTTCAAGTTGAAGCCACTGAAAACAGTACATCAGAGGAATCCCCCAACCCTGACTTGGATGAGGAAGAAGCAGGTGACACTTAATTAGAAAGATTCCAAGATCTCGCAACTTCTCCAAATGAGCCAATTATATCACTACATGTCTTGGCTGGAATTTCTTCACCCCAAACTCTTAAAATCCATGGTTTCATTAAACATTGGTCAATAGTGGTGTTGATTGATGCAGAAGTACTCATAACTTTGTACATAAGAATTTAGCAGAAGCAAACCTTTGTTTTATAAGGGTCATCTCTAATTTCCAAGTATTGATCTCTGATGGAGGGAACATGAAATGTGAGGGCCGCTGTGAAAACATTAAGCTTCAAATGGGGGATTATCGCCTTAAATCCCACATGTTTTCCATTGAAATGGGTGGTTGCGACATTGTCCTAGGTGGAGAATGGCTTTGCACACTATGCCCTATCACAATGGATTTCCAAGAGTTATATATGATCTTTAAGCAGGAAGACCACACTCATACATTGAGGGGACTCTAGGCGAGTGCTCCTACTCTCATCAAATTGCATAGAATGGAGAAGAATTTAAAAAAGGGCCATCATGGGGTAGTAGCTCAATTTAATGCCATCCAAGCCATTGAATCCACCTCACTCCAAATTCATCCAAATATGCACCTTGTCTTAGATTGCCATCAGTAGGAATTTGAAAAACCACAGGAACAACCCCCTTCTTGAGGTAAGCATAATCATAGAATCCCTCTGATCCCAAGAGCTTAGTTGCCAAATGTTCGTTCATCACTATCCTTTTTCCCAAAAGAATGAGATTGAAAAAATCATCAAGGAGCTTCTAGAAGCAGGGGTTATTCATCCCAGCACGAAACCTTATTCATCTCCTATGGTCATGGTTTTGAAGAAGGATGGAAAATGGTGCATGTGTCCTGACTTTAGGGCCCTTAAGAAGCTCACTATCAAGGACAAATTCCCTATTCCCATGGTGGATGATTTTCTTGATGAACTCCATGGTGCTAAATTCTTTACCAAGCTCGACCTCCACTCAAGCTATCATCAAATACACATGAAGGAAGTTGACATCCCTAAAATAGCTTGTAATGCTCTCTCCACTTTTCAGAGCCTCATGAACCACCTTCTGAAACCTTGTCTTAAATAAATTGTCCTGGTATTTTTCGATGATATTTTCATCTACAGTCTCAATTTTGATACGCACCTTCAACATGTTGACCAAATACCACAATTTCTCCAAGACCATAAATTGTTTGTCAAAATATCTAAGTGCTCCTTTGGAATGGAATAAGTTGAGTATTTGGGACACATTGTGGGATGCGGTGGAGTAAGGGTTGATCCGAAGAAGATTCAAGAAATGCAGGATTGGCCCCAACCCAAAACCTTGAAGAATTTGAGGGGATTCATGGGTCTCACTGGTTACTATCACAAATTCGTCAGCAAGTATGGATGAATTGAACATCCCCTAAATAATATTCTTAAGAAAAATTCATTCTTATGGACTGACACCACGCAACAGGCTTTCGTGGCTCTCAAACAAGCCATGTGCTCCACTCCAATTTTGTCTCTACCTGACTTCACCAAATATTTTTTGATTTAGTGTGATGCTTCCGGTATGGACATTGGTGCAATATTAATGCAAGAAGGTAGACCATTGGCCTTCACTAGTAAACAACTTAGTGGTAAAAATCTGGGACAATCCACATATGAGAAAGAAAGTATGTCCATCTTACATGTAGTAGACACTTTCCGCCCATACTTATTTGTAAGACCATTCCAAATCCGTACTAACAATCATAGTCTGAAATATTTTCTAAAGTTACGTCTATCCTCACCACAAAAAAAAAATGGCTGGAAAAAATGTTGGGATATGATTATGAAATCATTTACAAAAAGGGACGTGACAATGTAGTAGTTGATGCCCTATCACGAAAAATTTGAGGATGAGGGCACCCTTTTGTCACTCTCTCTAACTCGATCAGATTGGATTGAATATGCTCGCCATGAATGGTTCTCCCACCCCTCTTTGTCCCATCTCATTAATAACTTGAGAGAATATCCCAATGCCTCAACATAATACTCTTGGCAGGATGAGGTTCTTCATTACAAGGATCAGATAGTGCTCTCCCCAACCTCAGCTCTCAAACCTCACATCTTGGTTAAATTTCACTCCTCTCCAACTGTCAGACATTCAAGATTTCATAAGACATATGCGCACGCTCATCGCTCCTTCTTTTGGACTGGCATGAAAAGTGACATTCTTACTTTTGTCTCGGAATGTGGTGTATGTCAGTGAAACAAAGGGGAAACAATAAGGTAACTGGGAACCTTACGAACTTTAACCCTCCCTGCTTTAGTATGGATAAAAATCTCCATGGATTTCATTACTGGTCTCCCAAAGTCTGGAAACAAATAAGTTACCATGGTGGTCATTGATAGGCTTTCAAAATATGCCCATTTTTGTGCTCTACCCCAACATTGGTGGCACAAATTTTCATGGACAAAATATTCAAACTACATGGCATGTTGACTTCTGTTGTTTCAGACTATGACCCCACCTTCATCAGTAAATTTTGGCAAGAACTTTTTAGGCTTCAGGGAATGCAACATGATCAAGTGGCAAGGGGGTTGTGGTGTTGAAGATTTTTTTTTTTGTTTTTTTGTTTTTTGTTTTTATTTTAAATGAGAATTTTAATGTAATGCAATGAAAAATACCTAATGAAAATTTTTATTTTTGCAGAAAAGAAAGAGGGAAACACTCCAAGAAAAAGAGAGTGCTTGCTTTGACACCCTCCCTGACAATGATGCCAAAAAGTGATGAGCCTCAGTATTCCAAGAAGAATGTTGAAACTCCTGGGGCTATCGACTTAAATTATCAACCCAGGGTTCACACAAACTTAAGAGGGGTCGACATTGTATGTGCAATAGACACCTTACTCTTCCTAGTCTGACTCCCTTTGATGCAAGTGAAAGAAGGAAATAAAGCAACTTTAATTGAGAAAATATCTAGGTAAGTTTCCTATCGTAAGGTAAATAACAATAAAAAAACCTATTGTACTTTTGCTAGAAAATAAATGGCAGAAAGGACATCGATTCTATTTTTAAAAATTTAAATTATAATGACAGCTAAGAAATTCTGATTTAACTTACTAGAAAGGAAATCTATTCTATTTTTTAGGAAATAAATTCTTATATTATTCTTGCAAGAAGGAAATCACACTTTGCATGAAGTAAATAGCGGGAAGGAAATCTAGACTAATTGCAGAAATACAAATTCAAGATGCAAGAAATGTAAGAGCTAAATGGCGAACTAACCAAGCCCCGACTCAACCAAAGTGGCCTCATAGCATTCATAGGCTATAAATATACTTCTACCATGAATTTGGAGTGAATTTTAGCAAGGAAGATTTTGAAATAAATTGCTATAGGACTATTAAAGGACTGTTAATCTTTGAGATAACTTGTTGAATGCCCAAGAAAATCAAATAAAAATGAGATGGGGAAATTTTTGTTTTAATTAGAATGTCCTACGACTCCATTCCAAGTGTAATCACTCAAAAATACCCCTGTTAACATGTGCTAAAATATAGCAGAAAATTACTACTCTAAGAACTAGAAATTATAGAACTAGTGAGTTAATTAACCTACCAAATGTCTATGGGGTAAATTTTGTTATTCTCTTGGATTTTTTATGACTCAACACTAGTGGAATCAACTCAAATGAAGCTCATTAACACATTCTAAAAAATAACAGAAAATTACTACTATTTGTCTACAAGAGACTTTGAGAAATTCTAGATTTATGAACTAGTAAACCAAACCCAGTAGCTCAATGATGAATATGAATTTTAAAATTTTTTCTAAGGATGCATCATGCTTACAACTTTGTAAATAACCTTCAAAATAAATCACTTCAATCATTTAACCAATGTAACCTACAACAAAAGAGGCATGAGCCGCTAAATGCAGAAATAAGAGATGCAAGTGAAAAATACATTCAAAGGAAATAAAAAATTTGTACAAGAGGGCTCTGAGGCTCCTAGGGTGGCCAAGCCCAAGGATACTCAGATTCCTATGAAGGAAACCAAGCTTTAGAAGCTAAAAATTACACGAAACTTCATTATTTGAATCAATCGAAGTACATACCTAATAGAAATGAAAAAAGTGATGAGTGATTCAAATCGATAATTATATAAAGTGATGAGGAAGCATTCCTTGAAATGAGGAAACTTTCCCCTCTAAAATCCCTCAAAAAGTGGATATGGTCCCGAACACTAGGAATATCCATTTAATGATAAGGAGCACGTTCCTAGATTTTATCAATCATTGGAGCTCCATCAATAATTTCATGATATTTTGTTAATTTATTATCCAATCTTGGTCCATCCTATAGTGGGGAGCAAGTCTGATATGAAATTGTGTGAACAAAGTATTTCTTATACAGAGATTGACAATAGGGGCTTTTACTGGTTATTTCACCTTTACTAGAAAGGATGAAACCAGAAGCTTCTGGCCCACATACTGGCTCTGCCTAAAGAAATATAATGTAAACACTAAATAGATCTGATCAATGAAAGTATTTGTTTATGTGAAAAGTATTCATTAATCAAAATTTTATGTGTGAATAAGCAAGTTCAAGTATTATGCATTGGAAGTAATGTGGTTTGAAGTGAAACTAATGAGTTTTTTTCACTGTATAAGTCTGATTGGGAAAAGTGAACTTATGAAAAGTTACTGTATAATTAAGTAGAATCTGAAATATAACAGCAAAAATGCACAGCATAACAGTAAGCAATTGTTTAAGCAGTTCACCCCTCTCTTGGGCTACCTCTGCTGGGTCCAAAAGCCTCTAATTAGGATTTTCCCTTTTTCATTAATGCTTAAATTAAGAATTACACTGTGTAGAAAGCCTTAAAAGGAAAAAATTAGCTGCAAATTCAGAAACAGAGGACTGAAATCAATATAAATCGACTATTCATTCACCTCCAATGGATGAGTATAGTCCAACACAGTTGATCTTTCACCAAGCCCTGGTGGCTTCACAACCAAAATTGCTGATAAAATCACTTATAGATCGCCCTGATGGCTCTGCAACCTGTCCCAACAGCTCCAGAATGCTTCAATACCCCAAATTCAAAAAAAAAATTCGTCCCAAATGGACTTCCCTAGCCAAAGTTATGGCTAACTGAAGTTTGCCCAGTGTCACCTAGAAAAACTCCACTAAATGTGGAGAACTGGAGTTAACTCCAGTTAAAAATGGCGACGGGCGCTAAATTTAGGGAACCGCCGAAACTGCCGCCGATTTGGAGGGGGCTAAGAGATAAGGCCACATGACCGCACCCGTAGGAGAAGGTTTAAGACTGGAGTTTAATGCGGAATGTTTTAAATGTTAAACCGTATAATAAAAAATCGTGTATGAAATGGGAACTCCGCTCCTCCCGCCGGTCCATGTGACCGAACGTTCAACTGTTCTCTGCCCATTCTGAAATTCAAATAAAAATTCATTGCTACATATAACAAGAACCACCGTTGGCCCAGTGGTCAGGCCGCTTGGTTGGCTCCGCCCCGACCTGGGTTCGAATCCTGCCGTGCCATAACAAATTTTTGAACGCCATTTCTGTTTGACCTTGGGGCCACGTGGCGGCCTCTGGGCTGGCCACGTGGCACCTTTTCATTGGCCGCCTGCAGAATATTTCACAGAATATTCTGTGGAATATTCTTTTTTTAATAATTTTTTTTTATAAAGTCAAATTTTGGACTTTTTTTTTAACTAAAATTGAGAAAATTCAAAGCTGAATAACTTTCTCATACAGCATCGGTTTCCAGTGCTGTTCACGTCTACAGGATCGCTTTTCTGAGCTCTTTCCAGTCGATCTGGTTTGGACCAATTCTGAGCAACTTCATTTTTGAGCATTTTTCTACAAGACACTTGATCTCCTGATCACACCTCCCAAATGGGAAGCTTTTGGACCCCAAAAGATCTCTGATTACTGAAACTAATGATGTGTAGATTGATTCTCCACTCTTCCACCCTTGAATAACTGAAATCTACCCGATTTCATCAAATGAAGCTTTCGAGAAAATGATAATCTGTCTCTGGAATCAACTGATCGACCATTGCTAAGATTGACTGAGTCATGATGCAAATGATTAAAATTTGCAGAACAACAATTGTAATTTGTAGAAAACAAACTTTTTCTAAACTGATCAAACTTCCCAGAAGACTTTAAATAACTTTCACCTTGCAAATTGTTCCCATGACGAATTCTACCATTCTGAAACCAACTTTTTCCCATGCTGAATTGTGTGTCCTCCTTTCTTGCATTACTCTGCTTTGACACTTCATTCTCTACATTGGCTGACCCAAAAGGTAATGTGCGCAACATAACATCATCTTCTTTCAAAGACAAATTGTTATCAAACTGAGACATGTTATTAGCAACATCATAAAAAGGCGAATGCTCAAAATCTGGTCGTTTCAACATCAACAAAGTTAGACTTTGACTTGCATTAACCAGTCTTTTCAATTGAATTGCATGGAGTAAAGAAGATTCCAGCTTCTTCTTGTGTTCTTTCACAATGTACTCTTTACCATCTTTGAACAAGTGATACTTGTTTTCATGGCGATAAAAGATAGACTTTCTGTCAAATAAATAAGGAATTCCCAAAACAATACCTGAGATATCAAGCAGCACCACATCAAGTTCCACTGTGTCAATAAAGTGTGCAGTTATTGCAAAGCGCAATATGCACTTCCTTGAGACTTGCAAATTGGCATCCTTGCATATCCATCCAAGTGGATAAGGCTTCAGATGTTGAATGGTCTCAAGTTTAAGCTACTTGACGAAGTCTTCAGATATAAGATTCGCTTGTGACCCACTGTCAAATAGTGTGTCTATTTTGGTATGTTTTGAAATTACCCTCACATGGAAGAGCTCTATCCTCCTCTTTTCTTCATGAGTATCTTTGCGACAATTCAAAGAGCTAGAACTGGGAGTTGTGTCTTGCACCACTTCTTTCCCCTTAATGTTCTTTAAAACCATGGCTATGCTTTTTGTCTCATCTCTTGAGTCTAACCCTAAGTCTTGCTCAAATGTTGCTACAGTTTTCTCCTTTTCTTTGGTCTTGTTTTTGTTCTTGTATTTTTCTGGTTTCAGTTCAGGATGAAGCTTCCAAAAATGATCTTCATCATGACTTGTCTTTGAACAGTTCTTGCAAAATAACTTTCCTTTTTCTTTTCTTGAATTTGCAACTCTCTTCTTTCCTTTGTTTTTGAAATTACTATCCTCATCAAAAATATTCTTTCCTCTAGCTTCTAAATGTGTAGCCTACACACAGACTTCATCTAAGCTGGTAGGATTGAACATTAGAATAGTATGTTGTAGATAATTGTGCAAACCTCCTATGTATTTCAACAAGGTGTCTTGACTTTGTAAGTCTACTCCAAGTATAAGTGCTCTCCTTCTAAACTCTTGGGTATAATCTTGCACATTTTGACCCTTAAGTTGCCTAAAATTTTTCCAATTCATGATTGCTTTCTGGATATGAGCAAGAGGATAAAACTGTTTCTTAATAGCAGTAATAAACTCATTCCAAGTTAGAGTTATCTTACCATGCTTTTTAATTTCCTCCCTTGTTTTGGCTTCCCACCAAACCAAAGCTGCTCCATCCATTATCAAAGAGGCTAATTGGATTTTTGTGTCATCATCATGCAAATTATGAATTCTTAGATAGACTTCCAGCTGTCTAATCCAGTTATCCAATTTTTCTGCATTCACATCACCATTAAACATCGGCAACTCAAACTTCACATCAAGTTTTAACAAAGGATTTTTAAGAGATGTTTTTGTTTTGTGTGACTGATTAACAGAAGTTGAAGAGGATGATGTGGAGGAAGAGGATGACGATGGAGATGGTGGATCACCATTTCCTCCATTCCCTTTCTTAGACTCATCCTTGTCTTTCTTCCCTCTTGAAGAATCTCCTTCTTCTCTTTGGTTTCTAGACCCTTCTCCAGCAATCCTATCATTTCTCTCCTAGTATAGAATCCTAACCATCTCAGTCATGTCCAAGAAATCTTTTCTAAAGACTCTTTCTTCTTCCTTGGGATCCATTTCCTCATGTACTTCTCCTTCTCTGGAAGACATGTTTGTGGCTGATTCTAAGGCTAATGAGGATGAAATGGAAGGTGGATATAATGGCACTCTAGCCCTCCTTGGTTGAGGATTAACTTATTCTCTAACCAATTGACCTTCCCCTCTTTTCAATTTCAGCCTAGTAAGCATCAAATTTTGCAGAATAACACAATCTTCTTGCACAAATTTCACAAACTCTTAAGAAAAACCTAAATCTCTGATACCAATCTGATATGAAATTGTGTGAACAAAGTATTTCTTATACATAGATTGACAGTAGGGGCTTTTACTGGTTATTTCGCCTTTACTAGAAAGGATGAAACCAGAAGCTTCTAGCCCACTTACTGGCTCTGCCTAAAGAAATATAATGTAAACACTAAATAGATTTGATCAATGAAAGTATTTTTTTATGTGCAAAGTATTCATTAATCAAAATTTTATGTGTGAATAAGCAAGTTCAAGTATTCTGCATTGGAAGTAATGTGGTTTGAAGTGAAACTAATGAGTTTTGTTCACTGTATAAGTCTGATTGGGAAAAGTGAACTTATGAAAAGTTACTGTATAATTAAGTAGAATCTGAAATATAACAACAAAAATGCATAGCATAACAATAAGAAATTGTTTAAGCAGTTCACCCCTCTCTTGGGCTACCTCTGCTGGGTCCAAAAGCCTCTAATTAGGCTTTTCCCTTTTTCATTAATGCTCAAATTAAGAATTACACTGTGTAGAAAACCTTAAAAGGAAAAATTAGCTACAAATTTAGAAACAGAGGACTGAAATCAGTATAAATTGACTATTCATTCACCTCCAATGGATGAGTATAGTCCAACACAGTTGATCTTTCACCAAGCCCTGGTGGCTTCACAACCAAAATTGCTGATAAAATCACTGATAGAGCACCCTGATGGCTCTGCAACCTATCCCAACAGCTCCACAATGCTTCAATACCCCAAAATAAAAATAAAAAAATCGTCCCAAATGGACTTCCCTAGCCAAAGTTATGGCTAACTGAAGTTTGCCCAGTGTCACCTAGAAAAACTCCACTAAATGTGGAGAACTGGAGTTAAATCCAGTTAAAAATGGTGACGAGCGCTAAATTTAGGGAACCACTGAAACTGCTGCCGATTCGGAGGGGGCTAAGGGGTAAGGCCACATGACCGCGCCCGTCGGAGAAGGTTTAAGACTGGAGTTTAATGCAGAATGTTTTAAATGTTAAACCATATAATAAAAAACCGTGTATGAAATGGAAACTCCGCTCCTCCCACCGGTCCATGTGACCTAACGTTCAACTGTTCTCCGCCCATTCCGAAATTCAAATAAAACTTCATTGCTACATATAACAAGAACCACCATTGGACCAGTGGTCAGGGTGCACGGTTGGCTCCGCCCCGACTTGGGTTTGAATCCTGCCGCGCCATAACAAATTTTTGAACACCATTTCTGTTTGACCTTGGGGCCACGTGGCGGCCTCCGGGCTGGCCACATGGCGCCTTTTCATTGGCCGCCTGCAGAATATTCGGCAGAATATTCTATGGAATATTCCACAGAATATTCCCAGAAGAATATTCTGTGGAATATTCTTTTTTTAATAAAAAAAATTTTATAAAGTCAAATTTTGGCCTTTTTTTTAAACTGAAATTGAGAAAATTCAAAGCTGAATAACTTTCTCATACAACATTAGTTTTCAGTGCCATTCACGTCTATAGGATCGTTTTTTCGATCTCTTTCCAGTTGATCTGGTTTGGACCAATTCTGAGCAACTTCATTTTTGAGCATTTTTCTACAAGAGACTTGATCTCCTGATCAAAGTCCCTATATTATCTCATTTAGAATTTACTCAATATTCTTCAAAAATAAAAAATATTAGGCTCATAATATGCAATTATCTCTAAACTTTCCTAAGAACATATTAAAGCTAAGAAAAACATTATTAAGTATAGAAGGATACATTTAATATAGCCTTTATGTGCCTAAGAAAAGCTATATGGGCCTTAATTTGTGTCTAATTTGGAGGTTCATCAATAACAAGTACATTTACTCATAAAATATAAGAGGAAATGATCTCTTATTAACATATGCAAAATCCAACCAAGTCAGGTACTTCCACGTACCACCCGACCATAAATTGGGCCAAACCAAATCTCTCTTTCATCCAATCACCCCCGTGTCATATTCCAAGCATGAATGTAGGATCTCAGGGAATAAACCAAACATAACCAAAATAGGGCTTCCATAAGGTAAACCGCCTCAACCCTCAAACAATGATTCCACCTCACAATGTGACATCACTGACCATCACAAGTTTGGTATCTACCAAATTTATCTAGGGCTCTAGAGTGTTTATTCCAACCCGACTCCAAGACTAGTAACTCAACCCACAAATTTCGTAGGGCTCTAGAGAGTTTGTCAAACCAAGGCTCTAGAACTACTAACTCAACCCACTAAGAGCTCCAGAGTGTTTATCTGTAACTCTTGACCCGATTTTTTCTAAGGCTTCCAGATCATTTGGCCAACCAAGGCTCCAAAAACTAGTAACTCAACCCACAGCCATAAGGAACATGAGCATCAATCAGGAAAAAAAAGAAGAAGGGAAAACCCAAAATGCCATGGTTATCCAAGAATGGCAAGGCTAGGGAAAACCATTTTCAATCTAGGAAATCCTCCATGCCAATGATAGATCATAACCAAATAACCACATGCATACACCATGCATCCAAAAACTAGCATGTAAACAATACATGTAACTCGGTACCTACAAAGAAATCCACTATAGTTGTTGATCCCCGTGTCCCCTTATGCTTTCATGCTTTCCTTTGCCTTGGTTGGTTCAGTTAATTCGATTTTAGGGTCTAACTTGAGTCATGTAGAGTGTCTCCTACATTATATGAGCCCTTGTTGAGTTTATTTTGAGTTGTAATTAAATAACTCAATTTATCTGAGTTAAAATCAGTTTAACTAGTTCTAACTGATGGGGAAACTAGTGAGAGGTCACAGAGTGGAACTTGGACTTGAACCACATATAGTGATAAATTAGATAACTGATAATTCACTCATTACTAACTCATGCATGTCGGTTCTAAGAAAGACCTAGTTTAGATTGGAGTTCAAGGGCAATGTGACTATCAGTTGTATAATCATCCAAATTGTATAAGTGTTGCAAGTAGTCAAAGGAAGGCCCATAATGGATTGCGCAGTATGGATTGGTAATTTCCATAATTAATAGGGCCTAATTACCCAAGGAAAAATCGCAAGGAAATAGGGATCCTGGAGGGCAAGAACCAGGTTAAGTATTGAACCAATCTTGTCTAGGAATCAGTGAGATAGATAGAGATAGTGCATAGGTTTCTCAACTTGGATAAAATAATTATAATCTTCTCATATTTTAATATATAGATAGTGGAGTTTTTAGCTCAATCTTTCCCCAGGAAATATTTGTGTTATGTGATTGAAATCATTTCTCTTTCATGTTTTGTGATTTCGTGATCTAAATTGGTTTCCATGATTGGTAGAGTAGATTCAAGTATATTGTTTTAGCATATTACCATTAACAGTTTGAATCTACATGGATTTTCTACATAGTATTTACAATGAAAAACCTGCTAGAAAGAAAATCCATCATGACAAATATGACACATGACAACCATGACACTTATTGGAGCTTTATAACATAACTCGTTGCGGTATTTACATACATATACATATAAACATATACCAAAATTAGGTGTCCTCAACCGGAAAACAATGAAGGATACATAGCCTGCATCTTATCAATCATCTCCCATGTAGCTTCATTGGGACCAAAGTGCTTCCACTGCACTTTAACTTTCTCGATTGCTCAATTTTAGAGCATGATCATATTTCTCTGCAAAATAAACTAGGGTTTCAGCTACAATTCTCCATTTAGTTCCACTTGCAAGATAGACCAATCAATCAAATTTTAAACATATTGCATGTATATTTTAAGCAATGAAATAAGAAAAACATCATGGACTTTCATTGTCGAATGCAGTGAAATTTCGTAGGCCACTAGTCCAATCCTTTCAAGGATCTAAAAAGGCCTGCAATATTGAGGTGAAAGATTCACACATGACCCAATCCTCACGGAGCTCTTCTTGAGCTTTATGCGCAAGTACACATGCTCCCCAACATGAAACTCCTTAAATGACATGTGTTAATTTTCATAACTCTACTGTCTATCCTGCGTTGCCTTTAAATTCTTCTTGATGACCTGCATTTCATGTTCCATTTTTTCCAACTTATTTGGTCCTATCAATACCCTGTTCACTGGATCACTCTAGTAGATTGGAGTAATACAACTCCGCCAATAAAGTTCCTTGAATGGACTCATCCTCAATGACTCCTGATACCCATTGTTGTAAGTAAACTCAACCAGTGGAAGCTACTCTTCCCACTTCCTCTAAAATCTTGTTGACCCTCTCTGTCTTTGCATTTGTTTGCAGATTATAAGTTATAATGAAGGACAAATTTGTACCAAAACCTGTAAATGACTCTTTCTAGAACCTAGAAGTGAACTCAACATCTCTGTCTAACACAATATTCTTCGTAATACCATGCAACCTCACTATCTCCCTGATGAAGACCTGTGCTACCTCACTAGCTGAATAAGTAGATTTCACTAGAATGAATTTTTCCACCTTAGTCAACATGACCACCATAACTGTATTGGAATCATGTTTTCTATATTTCCTTGGAAAACCTGTAATGAAATCCATGGAAATAACCTTAGTTTCATCACAACCCTAGCAGAGCTTCCCATCTCAAAAAAAGAGTTATCACCTTCTGGCTCATGAGATTTGAAAATAATAATTGAAATATTTTTTAAAAATTATAAAATTATATAATTTTAACACTCAAAAGAAAAAAATATAAAAATTATTATTATTTTTGAATCATTGTATTTTTTTTAATTTGA
Organism: Pinus albicaulis; assembly: GCA_034641835.2. Lineage (NCBI taxonomy): Eukaryota > Viridiplantae > Streptophyta > Pinopsida > Pinales > Pinaceae > Pinus > Pinus albicaulis. The sequence goes on along the minus strand of JAXQQM020080640.1, from coordinate 96,180 downwards.
TATAAAATTGTGTTTATGTGGATATCAAAATATTTTATTTATGACTTCCAGTGAAAGAGAAATATTTTTTCATCTCCTTTGTAGTATCAACTAACAAACAAGCATAGTGATAAAACTAGCAATAGCCCATAAAGGTGCAAAGATACACTGAAGGGATATAAGATTTGGGAAAATCATCTTGGAAAACTAAATCATTAGATATAAAAAATCATATTTCTAATAGAATAAATATTAGGTAAAGATTATTTGAATAAAATTGAGAAAAATCTATTACAGAGAGAAACCTTCTACTTAAATGGAAAAGAGATTTTCACCTGAAGAGGTGATCTCTCTCACATTTGGTAGATCTAGAGTTAAGGTGGATTTAGATTGGTTATTTATCAATTACCCTCATACACGTTGGTCGAGTAATATAAAAAAATTTTAATATATAAATACACAAAATATTGTTAAGCAATAATTCTTTTTAAAAGTGCACATTTTTGTACACGAAACAATAGAGCTTAAAAAAATGTATTGATTATGGGAAAATGCAATTTTAAATGAAAATACAAATATTTTAGCGAGTGGAAATTTGGGAGAAGTTTCTCAATCAATAAGGCTATTTTCCTCTTCAATTCCTTTTTCTTCATTTGTAACCTCCTCTATTTCAACAAGCTTCTCATTCGCTTTGGTTGCAACCCCTCCTTCAAACTTTTCACCTTTGAATATGCCTTAAAATTTTTTAAATGATCCATGGTTGCATTGTCTTTCAGCCATTGATATTATTACCACCTCAAGCTTTGTTTCATTTTCTCCAATTTCCCAATGAGTTGTAATCTCTTCCACTCTTATGGCACTTTCATTTCCATCATCTCCTTCAAAGTATTTTTCAAATATTACAAAAATGTTATTGTTGTCCTATTTTTGACATGTAGCAACAATAGGGTTGCTTCTTCCTTCATGTGCACTTGCATATTAACAAACATTAAATGGATTATTTAAATCAAATGCCTTAATGGGTATGCCCTTTGGGGACTCTTCATCCTCGAATGCAAAAAGGATGAATTCAACATCACCATCCATCTCACACTCTGGCAATAATTTAAAGATATGTTGTTCTTCATTTTATCTTATCTTCACTTCTTGGAGATCATCCTTGACATCCTCTACATACGAGACCATTTTAATTTTCTTAGATTTCTACATTCAAGAGCTTTTAATTTCAACATTGACACTAAATGTTGCACCCTCATTTTGGATATGAAATGTAAAAAAATGATGATGATGATGATTAACTTTCACTAAAATCAATATGGTCGGTGGGACCTTAACAAAGTAAGAGATTAATTGAGATTCTTTCACGTTTTATTTCTATGATGGAAAAGAAGGGAGTGAACTTTTTCTAGATCATCGTAGTTTTTTTTACTTAACAAGTCAAGAAGGTTGGTTGTGTGGCAAAGGTAAGAGCTAAGCAATCCAAAAGAAAATTCTTTTCATCTTCAACCCTCTTAGTGTCACAAAGTTGGTGAACACTTTTGTCCCAAGGTGTTTTGGGAATAGACCAACTCCCGATTTCACTTTGAAGTGCATGAGAATTAGCAATGTTCTTTTTTTCCTCAGTACTATTCAAGACAAAAAGAAACCAAAGGGAAAGGTGGTGGTGAACTGGTGTGTCCAACTGGAATTGTCATGGGAACCACATGGTGAACTGGTGCGTTGAACTGGAAATAAATTTTCATGGGAAAGTAATTTCGATACATTTCGTAAATTCATATAATTTAATGTTTCATAAAGTGTACTTATACTTACAATTTACAAAATAATATAACTTGTTATTTATTTCTCATTACAAAAAGATTTAATGGAAAAATAACTTCAAAGAAGATTTATGGAGACTTCTTATTTGCCTCAATAAAACTAAAGAATAGAGCAAATCAATGACAACAATAAAAGTATACCATATCATGTTACTTTTAAATGCAATAAAAGGCTTTTACCTTTTTTTGTTTTTAATTTAGATAGAGTTCATTCTTGATTTTTATATGATTTTATTCTATTACAAATAAGATTTTTTATATCAGAATTTAGATTTCTATGGTCTATATCTTGACTACAAGAAATTTTTAGGAGAAGATTACATCAAATTTTATCTGTCAACACATTTCGAATTATCTAGTGTGGTGGTTCATCATCAAAACAAGATGGAGAATCAGACTATGACATCTACTTAAATAGAATCAGCAATGAAGAAAATTCATTTTTGAATTCATTTAGTAATTTAATTTTTCAAGATAATTTTCTCAAATCTTCTATTTTTTTAAAATACCTTCACACTTTACACTTTCAAAAAAAATTACTATAATAATTAGTAATCATCAACATTATTTACCTTCCAATAAAAATGCGGAATGGAGAGAGTGATGGCATGGAGGGATGGCTTTGATGGGCTTCATGGGTGTCGTGGCATAAAACCCAGATGATGTAAGCCATTATTTATGTATATATTAATAAATTGGAAATTATATATGTATATATTAATAAATTGGAAATAGATTGGAAATTATGTGTAGAAAATTATTTAATGTGTAGGTTCCTTGGTTTGAAAAAGCTAGTATGTTTTGAAATAGGGTTTTTCTTACAAGTATTAAGAAATTTGGACTTTACCAGTACTTGCTAATTCAGATTTTACAAAGTATATTTGTTATTTTCCAACTCAATTGTCTGTCATTTTCTTTTTATATATGCGATATTTTATAGTTGGTTTCCTGTCTTATATTTTATAATTTTTATTTTATAGATTTTATAGATCCAACAACAAACTGGTTTTTTTTATTAATATTTTATATTTTATAATTTTATGTTATAGTAATTATTATTTTTTATTTAAAATTAATATTTTATAATTTTATTTTATAATAATTAGTATGCTTATAATTGTATTTGATGGTGCTTAATTAGTATGTGTGTATAATTGTATTTGATGGTGCTTTTGTTTTTTTAAGAAATTAAAAGAAAAAAATGTTTGTAAATTTTTAAGAAAAACATTCTTAAATTATCATTAATAAACAGGTTTAAAAATCTGTATTATAATATTTATTTTAAAATTGTGAATAAATATAAATATCTCAAGATAATTTAAGAAAAAATGATTTTCATCTTTCACCTTATTCACGTCTCCATTTTATTAGTGTTGTAAATATAACAAATTATTTTGACTCCTCATTTTAAAATTCACTATTTTTTATTTTAATAATGTTGATTTTTTTAAAGTAATCTAAACAAAAAGATACTTTTAATTTTTAAGATTAAAGTTGAACATTTCCCTACAACATTTTAATTTTATTTGTGCTCTAATTCTTTATCACACAATCTCATTATTTCATTACATTTTTATAATATTATATTAATATATTATTTTTTCAATATTCACTTTTTCAATTTTAAATAAAAAAATATAATTTATTATTAAATATTATCCAAATTAAAATTATAAAATTATAAATTAATTTGGTTTTTAAATCTTTTTATTTGTGACAGCTGCATTTAAAAACTAGTTAATAGATATTTTTAATTATTGGTTTTAAGAAAAGACTGGAACTATCAATGTTTTGCTGAAAAGTTATTTTCATTAGTGATTAATTATGAATAGTAAAATCAGTTACGGAAAGTGATTCCATAAAAGGTAAAAATATGATGGTAAATATTTTCCAAGAACTGGAAGGTGGTTGGGGACAGTTGGAAACAATTACCCGTTCCTCTGGGAATAAGAGACTAATTCCAGTGAGGAGTAGGGGCTCTGTTCATAGACTAAGGAGAGTGTAGATTTTCCAAAGTTGGTAGTGACCAGCGGAAAACACTCAGCAATCTTGAAATTATTTTTGGTACTGACTGGACTAGGTGTCCTGAGATCACAGCAGAAATATCCACTGTCAACCCGTACCTTTCAGGACTAGAGAATGGGGGCAAGAGAAGGACGTAATTATGCCCCTTGAAGGTTGGGAGGACCACAACTATAAACTGCATAATCAAATAAGTAACTATGTGTTTATTTTTTTCAGTGAGTTAAAATCTGCATTACTTTTACACTATGTATGTACAGGTATATAGTTACCAATGATAGTAACTGTGGGTATATTATAGAAAAGTGTTGGGAGAGACTGGTACTATTTTCTATTATTGTTATGTCATTTTGTAATTTACCAGACAAGTATAAGTATATGATTATATGCAGAAATTTTATTTATATAAATCTTAGTAATCGTGATTTGGTTAAGAAAAGGATGGAGTATATAATTTCTAGTTTAAACATTAGTGTTGTCTGGTTTATAAAATGAAGAAAGAAGGTTTCTGAGATACATATACAAATATAAATTCTTCAATAAAAACAATATACCTAGTGAACCATTGTTAAGTTAAAGGTATGAACATAATACTGTAAAAACAAGAGGAATTGTATTTAAACCTTGAAAGATAAAACCATACATATACATGCTTAACGTAGTTTTATTTTGGTAAAATATTAGGGGAGACTATTGGTTGAGGGTATGGGTAGAACCCTAACCCGGATGCCTCGTCTCTCTAAGCACAAACTATACACGGACACTATAGGTGGTCTGGTCACTGGGCTAATTACCTAAGATAGAAAGAAATATTCTGTAAAACAAAGGAAATTAAGCTGAAATATCTTTTTAATTTACTGTAAGACAGAAAGAAAACAATATTTCACAAGAAACCTGAGTTATGTCTATCTACCGAGTTTAACAACTCAGAATCATTACAAATGAACAAACAAGAATAAGCATGACGAAAAACTAGAACTATACAAGAACATGCATTCGCGGAATTAAGTCTTTCATATCATTAAAAATAGAGAAAAGTCTTTTTATTTCATACAGTACAACAAAATATATATATCTATTCCAAAACAGCAGATAAAATCTCACGGCATTCGCCTTTCATTACTTCAACTGAGTAAGAGTCAGAATCTAGAATTGAACCTTCGTCTATTCTACAATGCATGTTGAGTTAACAAGTAACGAAGGCTACAGAAAACCCTTCCTATACAAAATACATGGATTTAATATTAGCAGAGGAAATATCTGAGTCCCAAGGGTTCTGGCCGTCTCTTAAATTTCACAATATACATATAAAAACTGTAACATAGAATAAACTATGCCGGCAGACCCATCAATGGACAAACCCAAAGTAATGGTTTTCTAAACCTGGAAAAATGCTAACAGAATTCGTTTGAGACAGATAGAATTCATGATGGCAGACATCATGAGTACCTGTAGAGAGTGCAAAGAATTAGCCAAGTGTCGAATCATATGGACTCACAAGCGATACTTTGAAGTATGGAAGCAGCCAATGGAGTAAGAACAGACCTGAAATCAGTAGCCATGCAAAGATTAAAATTGTAAGGAGATTATTCCAGTCCTTAAGCATATTTCTAACCCAAACAGTGAAGTCGGTGCTAAATTAATGAAAAGAAATGGTAGGGTATTTGTACGTGTGTAGAAGAATTACGTCACGACCAAAAAACTTCGATGCCGAAATCCTTTGACACAATGAAATGGAGTTGATGAGGAACTCGAGATAATAGATTAAACCCTTAGATTAATTAAGCATAAAAATAATAGTCCGAATAGGCCAAGGAAGTTGAAGTATTATTACCTGAGTTTCAGTGAGGAGCGTAGAAATGAAAAGGGAAAGAATAGCCACGACGACGGAGGACTCAATACTCCTATGGCTCACAGTGTTTGACAAAGATAACCTCTGAAATACCCTGCTGCAAGCCAAAGGGCGTTCCATTCCTGAGAACCTTCAAATTCCAAAAAGAAGAATGAGAATGGCGGAGCCGAAGCTCGGAAGAAAGTCATAGCAGCAACAAGCTCTTGGAGCGGAAATGTTTAATCACTAGCACAATGACACAGGCTCGGAATACCTAGGGTTGGCGGGGTTTACTATGTGACATTCCTGCCTAAAATGTCGATCGTCGATCGCCCAGCAACCAACGGTGGAGATCTCGGGTAGGTTCATCGATAAATGCAAAGATCACAATAAATATCACATATGTCTGGTGATATTTAAGTACAGTACCTGTTGCAATTAATTGCCTTGACGTGCCAGACATGCCTCGGTTGTTAACAGGTTAAAAATATCTCTTCATAAGAAGGTTGAAACCCAAACGCATTATTAAGGTTAAAAACCCTCGGATTAACACAATCACACTTCAAGATCATATATTACGACAAGACTTTCCATGGTGAAAGAAGGTTAAATTATATGGTTGTAAAAATTATATTAAATAAATTCAATGTAGTGTGGTAAGTATAGCTATGGGTAATGTAGAAGTTTTTTTTTTTTATTGTTTGGTGTGTGCATGTTACAAGTGGTATCAAAGCAGCGTTACGACACTGGGACACTACGGGTCAACTAACAATTTATGTTGTGTGTATAATGATGCACAGAATAGAAACATAGCAAGAAACATCATGAGAAGGGGAACAACGCAACAACCACCCAAGAACACCAGGGAACCCCAAACACAACCAGTGGTGAACCATGAGATGTGGGTTCAGCTAAGTGTCAATCAACACCAGCAAACAAGTAGCCTGTTGGAGGAACAGCAGCATCAAACCAATTTGTTGTTGAATATAGTACAACAAATACAGGAAGAGAAGGTGTGATTTCGTAGGGATAACGAATGATTAATGCAAGAACAATAAAAAATACTTAAGAGCCTGTCAGACAAGCAGAATCAGGGAATGGAACATCCCAGTGCTGATAGGGGCATGCAAGAAGGAGATGAACAACAAACAAGGGGCAACACCACTGACAGAGTGGAAAGAAGCCCATCCCAGAAAAGTAACAAAAATAAAAACTACAATGAAGCAAAATCCGGCAATTTGTCAGATCAGCAAGAAGTTAAGAAGCAGAAAGTAGAGCTTCAGGGGGAGTTTCGGAAAATAAAACCACCAACATTTGATGGTGAAGCTGAGGAAGTGGCAGAGGCATGGTTAATAAATATGAACAAGTATTTTCAGGTGTACGAATACAGTAGCAACTTGAAGGCCAGATTGGCCATATATCAGTTAAGGGAGAAAGCCACTTTGTGGTGGGAAGAAGTAAAGAATGTTCGCAGCATTGAGGAACAAGATGTTACTTCGGAATTGTTCCAGTAGTACTTTAAATACAAGTATTTAACATAACGTTTCTACGATGAGAAAGCTAAAGAATTTCATGACTTGAAGTTGGGACAGATGACCATGGATGAGTACATCACCAAGTTCACCTCCCTGTTACGATATGTTCCATACCTTCGAGAGGAAAAGGCTAAGGTGCAAATATTTTTGAGTAGCTTGCCAACACATATGAAAGAGCGAATTAAATTTGTAAATCCCAGAACCATGGATGAAGCCATTCGTAAGGCACGAATGTGCTATCAGCAGTCTAAGGCTAAAGGGGAGGTTGGCAAAAGTTGGTAGCCAAGTAAAGGACAAAAAAGTAACTCAAATTTCAAAGGTGCCAAAAGCAATAATTTTAGGAATTTTGCACGAAGTTCTGTTAGTAGACAATTTGGCAGAAATATTCAAACTCGATGGCTAGAAGAAGAGAAGCCTACAGAGGCATCAAACAAACCTGAGCAAGTGCAGGTGACCAAGCCATCTCTACAGTTTTGGGGGTGTGGTGAGGCACATTATTATAAAAACTGCCCACAATGAGCAAGAAATGATACAGTTGCAAAATTGTAGGAAGCTTCTATAGTAGGCGATGTGGCACGAAACATTCCTCGTATCAACATAGGGTTGGAGGATCGATAGGCAGATTATCAGCTAACAATGATTAAGTTGGAAGGTAAATTACTGTCTCAATCTATTTCTATTTTGTTAGACCCAGGTGCAAGTCTAAGTTATGTTAGTCCCAAAATAGTGGAAATGTGTAAATTAAAAGAACAAAAATTCAAAAACTTGTGGCTGGTACAGCTAGCCACAGGAGAAAAAATAAAGGTAACTACCAAAATCTCAAACTGCAACTTAGAAATTGCAGAACAGCAGTTAAATGTGGATCTGAACATACTGCCGTTAGGGTCCTATGATGTTTTTCTGGGCATGGATTGGTTAGAAAAACATTGGACCTTATTGGACTACAAGGAAAAGATCATTTGTTACAAAATGCAAGATGGAACAAGCAAGGAGATTCAAGGAATCAAGAAGGCGCTACAACTACGTCCAATTACAGTATCCCAAATGAATAAATGTATAAGGAAGGGATGCCAGATATATGCTATTCAGGTGGGATATGTTGAATCCAAGGAAAAATCACCTATGATGGAAAACATACCTGTGGTGCAATATTTCATGGATGTTTTTCCAGAAAATATTCCTAGATTACCACCAAGAAGAGATATCGATTTTACTATAGAGTTAATTCCAAGAGCATCACCTATGTCAAGGGCTCCTTATAGGATGAGTGTTCCATAATTAATTGAATTAAAAATGCATTTACAGGAACTGCTAGACAAAGGTTACATTCGTCCAAGTGTGTCCCCTTGGGGAGCACCAGTGTTGTTCGTGAAGAAGAAGGACAGAACCATGTGAATGTGCATGGACTATAGGCAGCTTAACAGGTTAACAGTCAAGAATAAATATCCTTTACCCAGGATTGATGATCTGTTTTATCAAGTAAAGGGGGCCATGATATTTTCAAAGATAGATTTAAGATATGGATATCACCAGATCCGAATCAAAGATGATGACATTTGCAAGACTGTATTCCATACCAGGTACGAGCATTATGAATTTGTGGTGTTACCCTTTGGGTTAACAAATGCACCAGCAATCTCTATCAGGTTAATGGATGGTACATTTCATCATTTCCTAGATAATTTTGTGCTCATATTCATAGATGACATTTTAATCTATTCTAAAAACCAGGAAGAACATAAGAAGCATTTAAGAATTGTGCTGGAAATTCTAAGGAAACACCAACTATACACTAAGTTCAACAAATGTGATTTATTTAAAACAAAAATTCAGTATTTAGGCCATGTTATTTCAGCAGAAGGGATTACTGTTGATCCAAAGAAAATCAAGACAATCATGGAATGGTGAGTACCCTAGAATGTGGCAGATATTTGATCATTCATGGGATTAGCTGGGTACTATCGAAGATTTATTGAGGGATTTCCCAGAATTTCTTTTCCTATTACTTCTTTGTAGAGGAAAGGAAAAGTATTCAAGTGGACTGTTGAATGTCAGAACAATTTTGAAAAGCTGAAATAATTTTTAACCACTGCACTAGTGTTGAGGGTAGATGACCCCAACAAAGAATTTGAAGTTTGTACAGATGCAAGCAAAGAGGGTGTTGGGGCAGCTTTATCGCAAGAAGGCAAAGTAGTGGCATATGAGTTAAGAAATTTAAAAGAACGTGATAAAAGGTACTCAGCTTATGATCTGGAATTAACAACAGTAGTTCATGCGCTCCAGGTATGGAGACACTACTTGATGGGTAAAAAGTTTGTGCTAAAAATAGATCATAGCAGCTTGACTAGTTATTTCAAGCAAGCTGATTTAAACTCTAGACAAGCAAGATGGAATGCCTTTCTAAGTGAGTTTGATATGGACATCCAGCACGTGAAAGGTAAGGAAAACTGGGTGGCTGATGCTTTAAGTAGGAAGTTGCATTGTGTCTATGATCTTTACTACAATCAACTTGAAAATAAATTCTTAGATCAAGTGAAAGAGGAAGCACAGAAAGATCCGGAATATCAATTCCTATGGCAGCAAATGGAAGAGACCAGGAAGCAAGGAAGTACTTTTGAATATGAAGTAAATAATGATCAGATGCTAACCTTTAGGGGAAAGGTGTATGTGCCAAACCGTATGGACCTAAAAGAGCTTATTATGGATGAATATCATAAAAGTAATTACGCAGGTCACCCAGGATACCAAAAAATGTTGACTGCTATTAGAAAGGTATATTTCTGGCCTGGTATCCATAAAAATATTGATGAGTATTTAAATAAATGTTTGGAGTGTCAGCAGGTGAAGGTGGAGCATCAACATCATGCGGGATTGTTGCAGCCCATACCGGTACCTGAATGGAAGTGGGAGGTCATATCCCTGGACTTCATTACCGGTTTATCGCGGTCAAAAAGGAAAAGTGACTCCATCATGGTGGTGGTGGAAAAATTAAGTAAATCTGCACATTTTATACCTATGCAGTCTACTTACAAGACTGTACATATAGCAGACATTTTCATGATAGAAATTTTTAGGATACATGGTATTCCGAAGATGGTTATCTCAGAAAAAGATGTTAAGTTTACATCAGCATTTTGGAAGACTCTGTTTACAGGTCTGGGGACCCAAATAAAATTTAGTATAGCTTATCATCCCCAGATAGACGGTCAAACAGAGCGAGTAAACCAAGTTTTTGAAGACATGTTGCACATTTATGTGATGCAGCGGCCAATGAAATGGGAAGAATATTTGCATCTTATTGAATTTTCTTACAACAATGGTTATCAGGAGTCCCTTAAGATGAGTCCTTTCGAGGCCTTTTATGGGAGGCAGTGTCGCACACCCGTAAATTGGAGCAGCCCCGAAATAAAATTAATGTTGGGACCATATATGTTGGCTGAAATGGAATCGGAAGTAAAGCAGATAAGACAAAATTTAAAGGTCTCACAAGATCGGCAGAAAATCTATACAGATAAAAAGAGGTCTTATTGAGAATTTGAAGTGGGAGACCATGTGTATGTGAGGATCAAACCTAAGAGGAGTACCTTGCGGTGGGCCTCTTGTGCCAAGTTGGCTCCCAGGTTCTGTGGACCTTTCCAAATTTTGGAAAGGGTGGGCCCTGTGGCCTATTGGTTGGCTTTATCCAGTTACATCCGAGTACACAATGTGTTTCATGTGTCCCTGTTAAAGCATTATATGCATGATTCGAAGCACGTAATTCATTGGCAGAATATACTGGTAAGATAGAATTAAAAGTCCTAACTTAAAATATGATTTATTTATGATAATTTGACAAGGAACTTTGTTGTTTGTAGGTAGAACTGGGCGGCGAGTTTCTGGTCAAGCCGCAACACATACTTGACCGAATGGAAATTATACTCCAGAACCGAGCCATCGCCCAGGTTAAAGTGCAGTGGAAGCACTTCGAGTCAGATGAGGCTACTTGGGAGGACGAAATATTTGTGTGTGAGGCTTACCCAGAGCTCTTTTCAGAGCTAGAGTGAAACATCGGGGACGGTGTTACTTCTAGGGGGGTTAGTTGTGACAGCTACATTTAATGATAACTAGTTGTTAACTAGTTAAAAAACATTTTTAATTATTGGTTTTAATAAAATACTGGAACTATTAATGTTTTGTTGAAAATTTATTTTCATTAGTGATTACTTATGAATAGTAAAATCAATTATGGAAAGTGGTTCCATAAAAGGTAAAAAACTAATGGTAAATTTTTTCCAAGAACTGGAAGGTGGTTGGGGACAATTGGAAACAAGTACCTGCTCCTATGGAAATAAGAGACTAATTCCAGTGAGGAGTAGGGGTTATGTTCATAGACTAAGGAGAGTGTAGATTTTCCAGAGCTAGTAGTGACCGGTGGAAAGCACTCAACAATCCTGAAATTATTTTTGGTACTGACTGAACTAGGTGTCTTGAGGTCACAGCAGAGATATCCACTATCAACCCGTACCTTTTAGGACTGGAGCATGAGGGCAATAGGAGGATGTAATCGCCCCTCTTGAAGGTTGGGAGGACCACAGCTATAAACTGCATAATCAGATAAGTAACTATGTGTTTATTTTTTTCAGTGAGTTAAACTCTGCATTACTTTTACACTATGTATGTACAGGTATATAGTTACCAATGACAGTAACTGTGGGTATATTATAGAAAAGTGTTGGGAGAGACTGGTACTAGTTTCTATTATTGTTATCTCATTATGTAATTTACCAGACAAGTATGAGTATATGATTATATGCAGAACTTTTATTTATATAAAGCTTAGTAATCGTGATTTGTTCAAGAAAATAATGGAGTATCTAATTTCTAGTTTAAACAGCAGTGTTGTCTGATGTAGAAAATGAGGAAAGAAGGTTTCCAAGATACATATACAAATATAAATTCTTCAGTAAAAACAATATACCCAATAAACCATTGATAATTTATAGGTATGAACAGAATACTGTAAAAACAAGAGGAATTGTATTTAAACCTGGAAAGATAAAACCATACATATACATGCTTAACGTAGTTTTATTTTGGTAAAATATTAGGGGAGATTGTTGGTCGAGGGTACGGGTAGAACCCTAACCCAAGACGCCTCGCCTCTCTAAGCACAAACTATACACAGACACTGTAGGTGGCCCGGTCACCGGGATAATTACCTAAGATAGAAAGAAATATTCTGTAAAACAAAGGAAATTGAGCTGGATTATCTTTTTAATTTATTGTAAGACAGAAAGAAAACAATATTTCAGAAGAAACCCGAGTTAATTCTGTCTACCAATTTTAACAACTCAGAATAATTACGAATGAATAAAAGAGAATAAGCATAATGAAAAACTGGAACTGTACAAGAACATGCATTCGCGGAATTAAGTCTTTCATATCATTAAAAATAGATAAAAGTCTGTGTATGACATATAATACATGTAGTACAAGCATATATATATATATATATTCCAAAATAGTAGATAAAATCTCACGGCATTCGCCTTTCATTACTTCAACTGAGTAAGAGTCGAAATCTAGAATTGAACCCTAGTCCATTATACAATGCATGCTGAGTTAACAAGTAAAGAAGGCTAAAAAAAACCCTTCCTAGACAAAATACATGGATTTAATATTAGCAGAGGAAATATCTGAGTCCCAAGGGTTTCGACCGTCTCTTAAATTTCACAATATACATATAAAAAATGTAACATAGCATAAACTATGCCGGCAAACCCATCAATGGACAAAGCCAAAGTAATGGGTTTCTAAACCCAGAAAAATGCTAACAGAATTCGTTTGACACAGAAAGACTTCGTGATGGCAAACATCATGAGTACCTATAGGGAGTGCAAAGAATTATCCAAGTGCCAAATAATATGGACTCACAAGCGATACTTTGAAGTATGGAAGCAGCCAACGGAGTAAGAACAAACCTGAAATCAGTAGCCATGCAAAGATTAAAATCGTAAGGATATTATTCCATTCCTTAAGCATATTGCTAACCCAAACAGTGAAATCGGTGCTAAATTAATTAAAATAAATGGTAGGGTATTTGTACCTGTGTAGAAGAATTACGTCACGACCAACAAACTCCAGTGCTGAAATCCTTTGACACAGTGAAATGGAGTCGATGAGAAACTCGAGATAATAGATTAAACCCTGAGTTTAATTAAGCATAAAAATAATAGTCTGAATAGGCCAAGGAAGTTGAAGTATTATTATGTGAGTTGCAGTGATGAGCGTAGAAATGAAAAAGGCAAGAATAGCCACGACGATGAAGGACTCAATACTCCTACGACTCACAGTGTTCAACAAAGAGAACCTCCAAACCACCCTGTTGCAAGCCAAAGGGCCTTCCATTCTTGAGAACCTTCAAATTCTGAAAAGAAGAATCAGAATGGTGGAGCCGAAGCTCGGATGCAAGTCATAGCAGCAACAAGCTCTCGGATCGGAAATGTTTAATCACCACCACAGTGACGAAGGCCTAGAATACCTAGGGTTAGTGAGGTTTACTATGTGACATTCCAGCCTAAAATGTCAATCGTCGATCGCCCAGCAACCAACGGTGGAGATCTCGGGTAGATTCATCAATAAATGCAAAGATCATGATAAATCTCACATATGTCTGGTGATATTTAAGTCCAGCACTTGTTGCAATTAATTTCCTTGACGTGCCAAGCATGCCTCGGTTGTAACGAGGTTAAAAAGATCTCTTCATAAGCAGGTTGAAACCCAAACACATTATTAAGGTTAAAAACCCTCGGATTAACACAATCACACTTTAAACAAGGTCATATATTACGGCAAGACTTTCCATGGTGAAATAAGGTTAAGTTATATGGTTGTAAAAATTATATTAAAGAAATTCAATGTAGTGTGGTAAGTATAGCTATGGGTAATGTAGAAGTAAATATTTTTTTTAATTGTTTGGTGTGTGCATGTTACATAATTGAATTATTTTTTTTGTTATTTTATTTTTTAATTATGATTCTTTTATATATATATATATATATATATCGCTTATTATAATAATTGGTTTTTTAATCATTTTATTAATTATTCATTTATTCTGGATTATTTATTAGCCTTTGTTATTAATAATCTTTAAAATCTTAATTTTTAAACATAAAATTTCTACGGTTATTCCATCTTTTACTATTTACTCCTTCTCTTATTATAATAACTATAGTTTAATCTTTTTATTAAATTATTATTTAATATTTTTTCTTGAAATCTTAAAAACTTTTTAATATTATAACTTATTGACTAGGTAGTTTCAACAGCTATTACTGGGAATGACGCATCCTTACTATTTATTCAAAGAGATCGGTTTCTTTCTTCACCTTGTTCTGAGGATGAACCACATTAGTTGGTTTGAAATGTCGACCAAATCCTAATGATGTTATTAATCCAAAAGACATTTATCTACATTATGGATCACAAAAGTCTTAGATCTAACAAAAAAAAATGTTTAATATCAAGCATAAATAAAATATTTCATATCCATATTAATGAACATAAAGGAGATTTATACTTTATTTTATTGATAGCTAACATTTTTTTAAGGCTCGTTTAAGTTTGAATACCTAACATTAGTTGTGATCATAAAAACAAAAACTCACATGACTCATTTATTCACATTATGGATCACAAAAGTCTTAGATATAACAAAAAAAATGTTTAATATCAAGCATAAATCAAATATTTCATATCCATATTAAATAACAAAAAAGACATTTATAATTTATTTTATTGATACATAACATTTTTTTAAGGTTCTTTTAAGTTTGAATGCCCAGTGATCATTAAAAAAAAAAACAAAACTCAAATGACTTCAAACGCATTTTAGCATATACAATATAACCACCTACTTAACTCGATAAAAAATAAAATAAGAAATAAAGCGAGCTATGAATGCTTAGTGGATCAGTTTGATCATAATTTCATAAAATAACCAAGTAATGAAGAAGGTTGCTCTGGGTGCTCCTGTAAATAAAATTTTTAACTCAATTAAACAAAAATAAAATAAATAAAATAAAAATTTATATATATATATATGGTGAAAATCCAACACTTGAACAAGCATATCATTCATTTCTAGAGTACTTGGCTCAACAAAGAGAAACATGTAAATAAATCTTTTAACTAAGTTAAACAAAAATAAAATAAATATAATAAAAAATTATATATATATATATATATATATATATATATATATATAATCCAACACCTAACTGAGAACCAGCTAATGAAGTTCCTATTGCTTAATGAAAACTTCTTTCAGGGTCCTACTATGCTCGAACCTCAGAAGGTCTGGCTGGTAAGGAAAGACCTACCTATTCTAATGAAAAGAAACCTGTAGATAACTTACAAATATTATTGTGGTTATAGAATATTCTTTTTCATTATAAAGTTTATACAAATTTATTGTATTTGTTGTTTTATATTAGTTTAAAATACAAAAAATTTGCTTGTAAAATTACATCTCTAAATATTGTGATACGAAGACACCAATACCTCCTTCAATGTTAGTCAAATTTGAATTATAAAATATGTATTAATTAAATTTCTCCTTTTAAAAATTAAAGGGGTTGCTTTTAGATACTAGTACTTGGCTTAACAAAAAAACCCTGTAGATAATACCAATAGCAATGACTGTATAATAACAATGATACACTAATAACAATACCTGATTAATAACATCGAAAAGAGAATTTCTAAACATATCTATATATATCCATGAAAAATAATTATGAGAAATAAAAGTTATCACTTTGAAAATATTTTCTAACACTTCACTTCTTACATATATGCACAATATGTTAGTCAAATTTGAATTATAAAATATGTATTAATTCAATTTCGCCTTTTCAAAGTCAACAACATTGCTTTTAGATATTAGTACTTGACTCAAATGAAAGAAACCCTCTAGATAATACCAATAGCAATGACCGAATAATATAAAAGGAAAACCCAAATTTCCTTTCTTAAAAAATGTAACATTACATATTAGTACTTGGCTCAAATGAAAGAAACCCTCTAGATAATACCAATAGCAATGACCGAATAATATAAAAGGAAAACCCAAATTTCCTTTCATAAAAAATGTAACAAACCGCCCTTCTGCCTGAATCATATGAATCCTATATATGGGTGACTTAGCCATACTCACCCCCCTCCTATATATGGGTGACTTAGCCATACTATAATTTAGCAACTCGCCTAGAGATTAGTAGGAGTTAGGGAGTTAGTTAAGTAGTTATCTTAAATGAAGACGGTTGTGGATGAATGATCGTCTAACATTTCATCAAGTGGGGAGAGTTTTTTTGAAAAAAGATGAAATTGAAATTTTTTACTTAATATAGATATTAACATATTTCATTTATATATTACATTATCTATATTAAAATATTATTTTTTATTAATATATTTTTAAATACATGTGAATATTTTATAGTTTTATATAGTAAAATATTTTATTAAAACCTATTTCAACTATTTTTATTATTAATAATATTTTTTGAATATCATATATCAATTTTACATTAAAATTGTATGAATTACACATCTCTTTTTATTAAGATTATGGGTTTTTTATATTTGTGTAATCCATTCACATGTTTTGTAATGGTTTTTAAAGGATATGATTATTATTTATTTTTTATGATGTTATTTTTAATTTTGTTTAATGTTATTTATATATAGTATTGTTTTGGAAAAGAAGTATAAGGCACTTGTATGACAATAATTATTTCAAAAGTGGTAGTGAGATTATTAAAAATGTGTGTTTCTCTTGAGAGTATTTATGTGTTTTTAGGTGTCAAGGTTCTAAGAGATTCAAATCATTAACCAAACAAAATCCAAAGTGTTAGATTGATATGGCTCAGGAATACTCATGGATTCTCAAGAATGTGCATACATTTCTGGTATGACCTAGTTTTATATTCTCATGGCTATATTTTTTACTATTTTACATTTTTTTGATATATTCATGGTTGTTATTGAGCCAAATATTTCATCCTTTGTTTTCAATGGTCATTGTTAACTTCGTAGGAGCAGAGATGGCACAGTCGAAGGCAGTCAGGTGCTCCGGATTTTTGGAGCTAGAGGTCAGGAACATGGTTGGAGGTCAGGAACATCGTTGAGTCGTAGCAGGGTCTGATGGGGACGTAGAGAGAGATCGTGCACCACCAAATCATGAAGTTACAGAGGATCGTAGTCTTACAAGGTCGGCTTACTGGCATAAATCCCCTCTCAGAAGAAATGGTCTGCTTTGCATTTCATTTCTTAAAATTTCTTACATGTACAATTGTCAAATTTTGCATTTCGTTTCTAAAAATTTCCTGCTTGTACTATTCTCAAATTTAAGGTTTTTTATTGCCACAAAATCTATTAAAACTAGAACCTTTTCTCTTCACAATGCATGTACCAAAACATTGGGCGGTGGAACCTCCTAGAAGGGGAAAACAACTCTAAATACAAATTAGGGCACATATATATCCATACACGACCAATTTGTTTTCATTTTTACGATGAATCTTATATTTCTTGTTTTCAACTTCATATGCATGCAGTAGAACCTCCCAGAAGAGGAAAACAACTCTAAATACAAATTAGGGCATATATATATATATATACATTTTTTCAAGCATGAAAATATTTCTATTTTATATTATGTACTAGAGCAAAACTATATGGCAAAAAGGTTCATATGAAATATCTTCTGTCTGTAGACAAAGTTTGAAGCAAGTCTCTTACAATCATTACACATGGGAAAAACAAAGTTCTTGGAAAACAAAAGTTAAACAATACCAATTTTCTTTACAGACAATTCAAACAGCTAGCAGATAACTGTAATGAAGACTATACAGTAGTTCTCCAGCTGTCTTAAAGAAAAAATCATAACATAAAACAGTTCCATCGAGAGATCTTGTATTACAAAAATCATCAACAAAAATGAGATTAACTATCGCCCTTTCAGTCCGACATTAAGTTAAACAAAAACAAGGAAACATTTAAAAATACACCAGTAATATACATACACAGCCAATTTGTTTTAATTTTTAAGATGAATCTTAAATTTCTTGTTTTCAACTTCATATGCATGCTCATAAAATGCATAGATCAAAGTGTTGCAAGAAGAAAATCACATTGAAAACTTAGCGAGATTAACTATCGCCCTTTCAGTTCGACATTAAGTTAAACAAAAATAGGGAAACATTTAAAAATACACCAGTAATATACATACACAGCCAATTTGTTTTAATTTTTAAGATGAATCTTAAATTTCTTGTTTTCAACTTCATATGCATGCTCATAAAATGCATAGATCAAAGTGTTGCAAGAAGAAAATCACATTGAATACACGTCAGGGCACATGTACAAACATAAATAAATGACTAATATGTTTTTACAATTTTAAATGTTTTGTATAAATTGTCAAAAAAAATAATAAATTTTACGTTTTTATATCCACATGCATCCTTAGAAAATATACATGTATCAAAAATTTGCGTCGTCCATCACCTGCAAGATGAAATTCGCATTAATTATCCCTTGGGCACACTTACATACACAAATACATACCGAAAATGCGGCTAGAATTTCAAATGTTTTGTTGATTTTGAAGAAATCTTGAATTTAATGTTTTGATCTTCATGCTCATCAAAATATACGTGGTCTACCCACCTGCAAGAAAAAAAAAGCTTATATATTCTTTGGGCACATTTACATTCACAAATACATGTGCAATTGTGTTTGGATATAAAATATTGAACTTTCTGAGATCACAGACTGCTAATATCATGGTGTGCCTAGAAAACTTGCCGCTATGAAGTTGAGATTCGTTAGGGCACATTTACATATACAAATACACGTGCAATTTGGTGTTTGGATATAAAATAGTGAACTTTCTAAGATCACAGACTGCTAATATCATGTTGTGCTGGTGTACTTGTCGCTATGCAGTTGAGATTTATTTATGGAGTTGTCTAACTAGTCAGAGGAATTGCCTGGACAATGAAAATTGGTCAGAATCTAGGCCAAAAAAATTTAAGAAATTTTATAATAAGTGTTTGAATCATGATTTTGATGGTGGAAATGGATTCAGCGCCATCAAAAACCTTTAGGACACCCAAAATATTAAAGTTTGATAATTATAATATGGATTTACAAAAATCCCTGCCAAATTTTCTTAAAATCTTACTGGAATTTCCATGATTTTCAGAACGAGAAAACAGTCGAATTAGACTACTGCTTTATGTATCGCCAAGTTATGGTATGTGTGATGAAAACAATATCCGGTAGGACCAATGACTACTGCAAGAATGCCTTAGTCACTTAGTCACTAACAAGGGTAGAATTCAAGACGTGGTTCTGGAGATTCCTCAATCGCACTGCGAGAAATCCACTGAATAAAAAATGTAAAGAGTATTGTGCACGTGACTTTTCATATATTACTCGGCCCCTCCATTCATTGTTGCATCCCTATCTGGATCTGTCCTTCTAGCTGGCACATATTCCAACTCCCTTGCCTTTGCATAGTGTTTAATTTGGCAGCCTACCCAGCCTTTCAAGAAAATTCCACACAATGGCTGGAAATTGCGGTTGCACTTCATTTCACAATCTATAAATAATTGTGTGTATTAAATTACAGATGTTCATTGTTTTCTATACATATTTTTTTGTATAAATATATTTCTACACTAAATATGTGTATTTTTTATGGTGAGCTTCTTGAACCACACATCAAAGTTTATATCTTCCAAAATAATCATGCCATTTTAGCAAAAATATTTTCATACATGTACACAGGTATCAAAGTTCAACATAACCTGTGTATAATTAAGAAATAAAGACTTAGAATCAATTTAGTCCATGCCATGCCTGGACTTAATGAGTGAGTGCATTTGTGAGTGCATTTTTTAATCACATTGTGGGAAAAATCCAATGAATAATTAATGTACAAGAACTATGAACACATGAGTGGGCATATGTTGCTATGTAGTGTGAAAATTTCTTAATCTAAGAAACCTTACTCTTAATTCTCCATTTACTTCTCCTACTTGATTAAATACACAAGTTATTAATCTGAATATTCAAAATAACAACGAAGTAAATACCAATAACAACCTACACATACAGATCATTTACTAAATAGCATACTTATATGACAAAGTGACACACAAATTTTTCGGAAAAATTTCCTCGGAAAAACCCAATGCTGGAAAACTGGTGCAGCTAGCTCTGCAGGGTTTTTATTATTAAGCAGATTCTGAATACAACAATTTTGGGGCACCAGACATGGTTGGCCCTACAGAGAAAAACACGACAACAATACCTATTTCACTCGGAGACAGAAAATATGGCTGATTCACACCCTCAAATGAGATTTACAGAACTCATGTCCTTTCTGGCCCACCGAAAACCCCAATGCTACTCCTCAACCCTCTGTGTCAGCCTTCCTAGCCTGTGTTAGCCTCTACGCTGCTCTAGAAGGGTCTGTGTCACCCCTGAAGGGCTTACGCTGCCTCTGCGTTGTCCTGACTAGGCCTGCGTTAGCCATGTGTGGCTCTTGCTGCCTCTGCTAGACTGCGTGGCTTTGGCTTGCCTCTGCACTGCTTGGTATGCTGCCTCTCTGCCACTATTGTACTCTTGACCTGGGATCAGATCATCCACTTGGCAATACTGCCCCTCGCTGTACTGCAAACTCCTCCTGAAATTCTTAGCAAACCACGCCCTAGAATTTCATCTTACATTTAGTGCTCCACTAATGTGTTTGTTCTCCAACCGACCCTAAGCCCTTATCTTATACTTTTCTCGTTGAAACATCAACAGTCGTGATCTAATCTCTAATCTACGACTAAAATTTAAAGATGCTTGATCCACATCACTTAAGTCATTCTCATCACATGTTTAATTTAATTCACTTTAATATTTTAATTTTCCTAAGTTAGACTTAGAGTTCTAATTAAAAGATTAATTATTTGAATATCTCTTAAACCTGATGGAATTCTTCTAAACGCTTTATGAGACTTCGATATCTCGTGTACTCCATCTCCTCCAAAAAAATTGGGAGCTAGAGCACATCTGATGCTACCCCAAAATCCCAACACTCCCTCTTAGCGAGGAATGTGCTCTAGCAATACAATCACCCCAAAGTACTACTCTAATCTCAAACATCGGTCTTTGCGCTGATGCTTGGCATGCTTCCCTTCATCACTGCGATGTTTCTGCTCTTTTTACTACTGCCCATGACTTTGCCACCATCACTTCTACATCTGTACCGCAGCTCCCTCTCAAATTGTTGCATCGTGTTGCACTGCAACTCAGTTGCTGAGAGTAAGCAATTGAAGGACCTCTGCCCAATGACAGACAAGTCAGTCGGGCTGCATCTCATCACTGAAGCTCCTTAGTTTATTTCCCTGCGTTGTCCTCTTGAAGCCACTACACTGCTGTAGCTTTACACTGCGTAAGCATGCCTCCTCTGCACTGCTAAAGTCCCATCAACCCCTCTACATATTTTACTCTACGTTGTTGTTGCCTCTGCACAATGCTGCTCCCTCTACATCGTCCAGCTCTGCCTCTGCTCTATCTGTGATCCTCTACACCCACTTCTCCAGTCATTCCTGCTACTGTCTTAAGGTTCCCGTAGCACGTGTTAGTGTTAGTATTTTCATCCAGTCATTAGTGATCAAAATCCTCTTTTCATATCATTTTAGGAGTCCCACTCAGAAGTTCATGCAAAAAATTAGTCACTGATGGGAGCCTTAGTCCAAAAACATCACTCTTCTTCAAATTTGATTACTTGTTGGCATAGTTTTATCCCTTGCTGACTATACACCATCCATAAAGTCAATATCGGTCATGTCATCTTGAAATTCAGTCCTTCAAGGTCTCATTAGGTCTTTTAGGGTTTTCCAAGGTTTCATTAGGTCATTAGGATTTCCAAGGTCCAATAAAACTTCATTTCCACTGTATAAGACCTGCAAGTAAAGGGTGATTTAATAACAATATCTCTTCACCATATGAAGATGATTTGTGAAGAAAAATTCTTGTTTCACCATGTAATTTTGGTTTTCAAATGTAAATTTTAATTTTCATTATGTAATTTTATGTCTTTCAAATGTAATAACTATCATGATTCCCAAGCTGCTAACTCAGAGTTCCAACATGACAAAGCATAAAAAATGTCAAGTCAAAGAGTTCTCAAAGTCATCATATGATCAATTTATCAAGAAAAGAGTCAAGTGCAAAGGTATAAGTTCAAGGTTTAAAGTGAAAGTTAAGAAGGAGAAAGTGGTTCCTAAGGCCCAAATCATTAATTTCATGAAGTATAAATGCCACTAAGACATCCCATTCAAACTCATTTTCACACCCAAAGGTCGATTTTGCACTCCCTCGGCTCGAAAAATTCAATTTGCAGAGTCAGAGGCAAAAATTTTCTTAGCGTTGCGCATAGGTAAGTGGCGTTGTGCATAGGAGAGAGGCGTTGCGTGTAGGGCATTTGGCACTGCCTCTTTTACCTCAAGCGTTGCGCTCCTGGGCAAGGCGCTGCGCTTTTTCCCAGTGCTTTGAGCTTATGCCTAGCAAACTCTAGAAGCCACAAAACACCCTCAAAAATTCTCAAACATTCAGCAAAGGCTTCTTTCCTCCTTTATCAAGTAAGTAAAACAAAATCTTTGCCTCCTTACTTTCCTAAGTGTCATTTTCATGATGGTTTTCTTCATTAGAAAAATTAACTAAGTGTCTAGTGGAAAACCCTAGTATCACTCCCTCACTCTCAATTTACTGCCTATAAACCCTAAAATACCTTCCTACAACGCTACTCTTTCCCAATCCCTAAACCCCTTCCCTATAAAACCCTATGTCCTAGGTCACTAAAATTCCTAGGCAGCCACTACCCCAAACCTGTAATCCAATTATCATTTTCAACTCCCTAAGTTTCTTGGCATCCTAAAGTTCCCTAACCCCTTCCCTCATCTCCCTAAATTTTCCTACCCTAACCCCTACTCCCTAGACCTATCCCCATTCTCATTTCCTCCCGTAGGGTTTCTAGACCAAGACACCATGGAAGAAGATAGAGACTATATGGAAGAGGAGGAAGATAGATTGGAGGAGGAGGACAGACAACAAAGAAGGCCACACAAAGGAGGGAGAATCCTAAGGCTGGAGACCACCAATACTAGAGAATTGATAGCCTCACCAATGACAGTTTCATGCTTTCAATATGTTGGTTTCCTTGAGTTTCATGCCATCATGGAGATTCAACTTCTCAAGGAAAAATGAGAAGAAAAAAAGGAAAAGGCCCTTCTTGATGAAGCTTATGAGAGGTATGGTGACACAAATGAAGAAGAATAACAGGTACCAAGAAGAAAACCTAGGACTAGAGGGCTTAAAAGAGCTTTAGAACTAGAGAGACAAAAGGAGGTTGAGCTTGCTAATCAACTCACATTGAATGAACAGATTTCCATCATTGTCAATGAAAACTGGGGGCAATGGATTGACAAGGCCAACCAGCATCTTGAGAAGCTCTTGGAGAAGGCAAACAAAGACAATGCCATATTGAGAAAGAGGGCAAAACATTACTTCAAGAAAAATCAAATTGCAAGCTCAAAACTCAAAAAGGCCACATCAAGACTTGAAACCCTAACCAATAAAAATGAAGGGGAAAGGCTTGATATTCTTATGGAGGCATATCTCATAGCCTAGTACACTTCATCAACATCCTGCAGTAGAAAATTTGAAGAAATTTGGGAAAATTTTGAATTTTTTGGGAAATTTTGTGTTTTTGGAAATTTGACACTGCGCTTTTCCTAGGGACCTCCAATGAAGAAACTGAAAACGCCATTGGATTCAGAAGGCCAAGTACAGTCAGAAAGCCACTTTAAAAAACTTTTTTGGGTCAAAGAGGCAATAAAAAGGTCAAAAAACACTCAGACGATGACCTTTCTGCCCTGTTTTGGAGATTGGCACTGTTCTTTTGACCAGTATTGGGAGAATGATGTTTTGGAGAGTTAAACCTTGACCATTTTGGAAACTGGGAACAGATATGGAAAATAGACAGGACGGGATTTCCAATGAGCTATCCTGAGCTCAATTTGGACACCAGGAACCCCCTCAAAAGTGAAGATGAAGATGGTGTTGTGCTTAGGACAGTGGCGCTGCGCATAGGACACATTTTCTCAGTTTGCTGATACTTTTCAATTTTATCAAATTTTTCCAGTTTGACCATGGCCAATGGGATTTTTACCAATATAAATCATGAATTTAAAAGTAATAATTATGTGGTTGACTTACCTAGGGTAAATTAATTAGGTGAAAATTTTTGATGACATAATGAATCAGTTTGCAAAAAGTGAGGGATGAGTCAATTGGACCTCCCTACACTCTAGGTATTCAGCTCAATTTTTCGGGAACACCTCCTCAACTTAGGAATTCGACCGCTGAGGTTGAGATAGGTTGTTTTAGGTCTATATCATGTAATTTTTTACTCATTTCACATGGTGGATGTTGTGGTATTGATCAAAGACTCTAGTGTAATCAATATTTGGTAGGAAATTCATGAAAGAGTTGCAGTTATTTCTTTGGCATACCTGTGGTATGGAAATCTAGCATTGTTTCTTCTTATGTTACATATGTATGAATGTTTTGTTTCATGATCCATTTCATTTATATTGTATGTTGATTTTTCAAGTTGATAAGCAGAATACATCTCTCATGCTTTGTTTTGGGAAAATATTCATAGTTTGTTCATCTTCTTTAGTTTAGAAATAATTCATGCTTTGCCTTGTTCTTTCTAGCTCCTCATCATTCTGATCCATCTCACCTTGAAACCCTAAAGTGCTAGGCTTTCTACCTACATTTCCCCATTGAATCTCTACAACCTTAATCTTATTTTCCATGACCTAGCCTCTTTGACCTAATTCACCCATCCAACAAAACCAATTCAAACACAAACCCCTCTACTCATACCTAGCCTATAAACCTAATTCATCTAGCCGTCTTGGCTGTGATTTTGTGGAGAGAGCCCTCTCCGGTTTAGTAGGGCTAGCTACTAAGCTAAAATATTGGTCTGTGGTTACCTCTGTTTGGACTCTTTCTCATCCTTAAAGATCTGGTGGAGTGATAACAACACACATGTGATCCAAGAGTTGGGATACTCAAGGATCCCGCCACCATTTTGTAGCTGCTCTATAGATCAATGTCGCCCTACTTCCATGGTTCATGAGCACTCATGGCTACATCATCGTCAGAGCTGTCGTCTTCTTTAGTTGTCGCAGCCTTGGAACTAGAAGATTCCTTGTCCTTCTCCCTTAGAGGAAAATTTCTAGCGAAGTGTCCAAGTTCACCACATTGGAAACATTTGATCTTAGATATATCATGCTTCTTTTTCCCTTGCTGCTTATTAGATGCTAGGGTTGCATCTTCCTCTTCCTCCTTCTTCACTTTGCTTGATCCGATGATGGCTAATCTCTTGGTCATTCGGCAGATTTCCTCTCATCGAAGGATAGCCCACATATCATCCCAGTTTGGAAGGTCCTGTCTGCCCAACATGATTTGGACAAACGTTTCCCAATCCTCTGTACTACATTTAGAGCAGTCCTCATCATGAAATCATCCTCCACCTTGACCCCCATTGCAATCAGATGATCCTGAATCGCCTGCAACCTAAAGAGGAAAGGATCGATTTCCTCTCCCTTAGTCATCATATACAACCTCATATAGTTCTCTAGAAGCATCTTCTTCTGGATGGATTTCCCTTGATACAGTGTGGTTAAATATTTCCACACATAGCCAAGAAGAAGACGACTAATATTTTCAAAGAAATGTCCCCGGAAAAACCCAATGCCGGAAAATCGGTGCAGCTAGCTCTATAGGGTTTTTATTATTAAGTAGATTCTGAATACAACAATTTATAGGCACCCAACATGGTTGGCCCTATAGAGAAAAACATGACAACAATACCTCTTTCACTCGGAGACATAAAATATGGCTGATTCACACCCTTAAATGGGATTTACAGAACTCAAGCCCTTTTTGGCACACCAGAAACCCCAACGCTACTCCTCAGCCCTCTGCGTCAGCCTCTGCACTACTCTAGAAGGGCCTACATCACCCCTGAAGGGCTTACACTACCCCAACACTGCCCTGATTGGGCCTTCATCGGCCCTGCATGGCTCCTGTTGCCTTTGCACTGCCTTTGCCTGGCCTCTGCTAGATTGTGTGGATATGGCTTGCTTATGCACTGCCTGGTATGCTAATTCTCTATCGTTGTTTTACTCGTGGCCTAAGATCAGATCATCCCCTGCCCCTCGCTTCACTGCAAACTCCTCCTGAAATTCTTGGCAAACGATGCCCTAGAATTTCATCTTAGCTTCAATGCTCCGTTAATTTGTTTGTTCTCGAGCTAACCCCAAGTCCTTATCTTATACTTTTCTCGTTGAAACATCGAAAAACGTGATCTAATCTCTAATGAACGACTAATATTAGAAGCTACTTGATTCGATTCACTTAAGTCATTCTCATCATTTAATTCACTTTAATATTTTAATTTTCCTAAGTTATACTTAGGGTCGTTAATTAAAAATATTAACTATTTGAATATCTCTTAAAACTGGTGGAATTCTTCTAAACGCTTTCTGGGTCTTGGAGATCTCGTGTACTCTAGCAGCACATCCAATGCTACCCCAAAATCTCAACATGTATATTCACTATTTTTCAAGAAAAACATTATGTTTATGCACTAGTTCAAGTAGAAACCAAAATATACAAGCATTGTGGTTTCCAGTCCTCTAAAGGATTAAAGTCACTCTTTGTGGCCCACATAGGCTTATAGACTTTGAAAATACTAAAAAACATACCTATTTCAACTCTCTATCAATTTCATCAAAACTAAGTTGCATATACCCGACTAGTATTTCACTATAAAAACCTCTCAAAATTGGATAGAGTCCAACCATGACCATTTTCATATTACAATTTCCCCTAGAAGACAGAAATCGACAACACTTTCCATATATATTACAATATTTATTTGGGAAATATGTAGGGATTTTTAATCCTACAGTTCAATCCTGGAACTTCTAAACTGAATAGGATACTATATGATTGAGATCTCTTATGGAAAAGATCCTCCCTCCATTGTTTCCACTACTACCAGTCGCCCTTCCTACAGGCCCATTTTGCTCTTGACACACTTGCTTGAACGAGATCTCATCAAACCTCCTTTTTCTCTGATTTTTTTCTCATTATGGGATTCAAAATTAAATTCCCTATCTCACTAACTCTGTTAGCTCAATCAATAACAATATTTGAGTCACTGAAAATATGTATATCAGTTACTTCTTTATCTGTAGCAACTTTTAATTACACTAATAAGGGATGTATTTCAGCTTTGTTGCTTGATTTTATTCAAAAGGTTGCTTTGAATACAATATTTTGAGTTATGGTCAAATAAAGGATACCATCAGATCCTGGGTTCCTTTGACTTGGTCCACCAAAGTATCCCTAGGCTACTGAATATCTAGAAGTTCTAATTCTTGGAGATTTTACCTCGTGGATTTTATATTGAAGGTTTTAACCCCGTACATATAATATCTGCAAACGAATTCTAAAAAAAAGAAACATATACAATGACGAGAAAAAAAAATATACACAGATTTTTCTCTTGGAAACCAAAACTAGGAAAACGTGATTGTTTCTTCATTATATTCTTTTGACTGTTACAATACATTACATACATGTTGAAACATACATAAACCCTCAATCCATTAACCATGGATTAGAACATAATCGTATTTTCCTTGATCGGATCTACGAAATACCATGGGAAAAACCATAATGTGAAAAACCATGCACAAAATCATGGGTGGGTTCACCTATTTTCTATTTTATTTTTAGTTTTATTTTTAATTTTTTTATTTCTTATTTTTTCATTTTTAATTTGTTGGGGTTCCCATGTTTTGGAAAATTTGGCAATACCAAAAGATGAGACAACATCAAACCACTTTGGGGCCCTAGGATCTAGCCCTCCTGGACCCGGAGAGGGATCTCTCCAATAAAACAAAGAATGATTTATCTTTGACAGCTCGAGATGAGATATTAGGCTAGTTATGAAGCACAGAGGGGTTTAAAGGATTTGGTTGGAGGGTTGCTGGGTTGGTTATGAGATCATAGACTGGGAAAGAAATGGGAAGAAAGGAACGAAGTAACAGGAGGCTTCAGCGAAGAGGATAGGCCAAGACAGTGCCATCCATTGGGCTATGGAGTCATGAAAGGAAATTACATGCAACAACTAGCCAAGGCTTCCAAAGGGCAAGTCATCTAATACTAAAGGATATTTTAGATTCGATGGTGGGGTGGAACATTAAGGAAGGAAAGTGAAAGAAGGAGAACAGCCCAATTTCTGTCTATAGATCAGGTCAGAGGTCATTTAACTCCAGACCTGCTTGGACATACTCAAAGGCAACTCTCAAAGGGACAAAGGGGCTGCTTATAGATCAGACCAGAGGTCATTTAACTCCAGGTTTGCTTTAGCAACTCCAAGGGGGAAACAGAGATAAGATTACAAAGAAACATCTAAGAACAACCTCATTCAATTCATACATCAGCCAGCACGCAATAACATCCATTGCGCTGGTTAAATCAACTGAAACCAACTCTTAGATAGCACATAGAGCAGAAAACATAAAGGTAGGGAGAGCAGGAAACATAGGGCACCTAACAAGGGTGAATCCTATGTTATACTTTTGTTGCCTACCAGAAGAACATGGAACAATATGAAAATGTAATAAACAGAGTGAGGAAAACATCACCAATAGTAATAGACTAGGATCCTGTGAAATGTGCTTGATTAATGATGCAAAACCAGTCATGTACAATGTAGCTCAATGGCTGTTACAGTCCAGACTTTCTCCTCCCAGCCTATTACATACAACTACTCTGCTATTCCCTCCCAATACTGTTCTAACAGTCGAATGAATCCCACTAACAGCAAAATGCCCAACAACTGAACAACAACCATTACAATTCGTTCCCAGGGATTCTTATAGGAGAAAATGAGAGAGAGAGAACAGCAGGAGTAGACAGACAATTAATTGATCCCATTAAGACAGAATCGGCGGAAGTGTCCACGCCCATGCTGCTTAATGGTTGTCTGCAATGCTGTAGGTACTCTAAGACTGGTTCGGAGATCTCTGTCAGGTCGGATTTTGACCTCTGGTGTTCATCTGGAGTCCTTCGACTGTCTGGAGCTCTGTGCTGCCATTCTAAAATAAATGAACTGGATGGAAGTCTGCAAGGCTCTCCATACCTCATGACTGCTGCCTGACTGTCGGAAATGAGCTTCAGTCAGTGTATTTAATTGTCTCAGGGCTCGAGAAGGCATGGAGGACGCTGTGGGAAGGTGTACCTCTGGAGGAAAATGTCCTGCTATTAGGTAGCACAATTATGGCATTGCTAGCGCGCTCACTAGTCTTCAAACAGCGCCTTGATCCTTTGAATTCGGGATCAAATTGTTAATCTTCAATTACAGGCATAAATCCTCTTCAAATCCCGTCTCTGCTGCTTTGCCGGCCGGCTGAAATGGCCTCTCTGTGCTAATCCACACAGTGGAAATAAACTGTAAAACCAGGCGGTGGTGGTGGAAAAATGCTTTCGGAGGCCGGAGGAGAGGTGGCGGAGTAGTGGGGGAAATGGTGGAAACAGTGAAAAAGGCAGAGGAGAAAATCATAGTGTAAAGGCCAAAGGTTAGACTCTTGGGAAAATTACAAAGAAAAAGGGCACAAAACAATGGAGCGGAGCATTAGATGTGGGGCCGACCGTGGCGGGGGGCGATTAAACGTGAGCCGTCAGATCTGGGAGGAAACAGACGGCTATGATGAAGTCGGGCAATCGCAATCGGAGGTTGGAGCGGGTGGCAATCGCAATGCACAACACAAATGTTCCGATTGCGATTGGGGTCGGAGACGCGATTGAGCGATGGCCGTCGATCTGGGGGAGGAATGGACGGCGGAGATGAAATCGGAAGGGTAGCGCAATCGGAGACAGGGAGATGGGACTTGCGATCGGGAGGGGATTTGCGATTGTCGGAGGACCATTGGATCGTTGATCGGACGGACGGATGGGATCAAATCGGGAGTCAGACGGGAAGGCTTGCGATTGCGATCGGAAGGGAACTTGCGATGGAGCGATGGCCGTCGGATCGGTGGGGAAACGGACAACGGAGATTTAATCGGGAGACGGGAGGAAGGACTTGCGATTGGGTTCATCGGAGGAATGGAGCGATTGAGCGCTGGCCGTCGGATCGGCGGGACGGATCGACGGTCGGGATATGATCGGAGGATCGCAATCGGAGCGCGATGCGATCAATCGGGGGGTGTCCCACAGGAGTTGCGATTGCGATCAGACAGGGGTAATGCGATTGAGCGCTGGTAGTCAGATCTTGTGACAGATCGACGGTTCTCAACACGTCGCGAGACTTTGTGTTTAAACGATCGCATCGGGGGTTTTACGCTGTTACAAAGGAGATTGCGCCCGCCCGATAGTTTCGATTGCGATTAGCGCTTGGGGCTTAAGCGCTTGGTCCCAGCGCACGGGCATGTGTGGGAAGTGGTTAAGGGGCTGGCGAAAAAGGGGCTAAGCCCTATAGTAAGGTCGGAAAGTGGGTTTTTAACCCTTTTAATGGATTTTAAGGGGTTTGAAGGGAAACGATAGAGGGATAAGGGGGAAAAGTGGCCAACAAAGGGCAGGGGGAAGAAATTAAAGGGGATTTTGGGGGAATTTGAAGGGTAAGAAGGGAAATAGAAGGGGAAGACAGGGGGATAAAATAGAAGCTAAGTGGGGGAAACGAGAGGGAAAAATGGGCCTTTGGGAATTTCTTCACATAACAAAGAGGCTTTAAAAGGGGAATCAGCAGAGGGGATTTGATCAAAGGATAAGAGGCACATGGAGGCTTCAAGGAGACTATTTTTTCAGAGGAAATGCATTCCTTGAAGGCTTAACAATGATTTAGCCCCCTATTTTGCTTGTCAAAAATTTATAGGGGGGATAACAGTGGCTCCACATGGGGATGGCTTCTTCTTGAAGGAGTCAAGAATTCAGAAATTGATCTCTTGGTGTAGGCCAGATGCCTGCTTCTTAGCACATCCCTTCTTCTTTGATCAGCTGCCACAAACTATGAAGACAACATATCAGCAGTAAAATTCTCCCAAGCAACTACCTACCCACACTATAGTCCTTATCATTTTCCTTCTTGGGTGCATTTGGACTTGCAGACCCTTTTACATCATCAATTTTTACAAACAGGAAAAATAAACCTATTCTATTTCTACCCTTATTACTCCATGAGACCAGATTAGACTGTTGGTCTCATATGTTTCTCTACCTACACTACTACCTGCTAGGATTAGACTGTCTAGCAGGTTTCTTCTCTACATTCTAAGACAGAAATTTAAACAACTAATCTACTTGCTCATAGGCTGAGCTTTATTGAGCTTCCTACCTACCCTACTCTAATTGGAAATATCTGATGTTCTAGGTGATATGATAAAGCCAATACATCCAATCAAGCAGTAGTGAAAAAGGATATGAGCACTGGCTGCCTGTCAGAGATAACCACAGGGTGCTCTGCGTGTGGTCCTTCAAGATTGTGGTCACCATCAGTAGTGACCATTCCTGATGAAACTGGCCCGTGCTAAGGATTAATGCTGGAGCATTCGAGCATATCAGGGCCTCCATGTATTCTTCCACAGGATCCACGTACAGATGATGTACATTTTCTTCTTTTAGGCCTCCCAAGCTTGGTAGGCTGTCTTTATCCTGGGCTGCTTTGATTATTACATTTTCCGCTGTGTCTTCAGAGTGACTCTTGGGAGTCGGATTGTCTTCTTCTTGCGCATCAAACAACAGCGAAATTTCTTCTCTTTTGGGGGGAGGGAGACTTTCCAAGAATGCTTTTGGGTCTCTGAACTCGTATGATATTTCTTGTGATCTCAAAAGTTCGAGCTCAGCTTCATATCTCTCAAAAACCAAGTCGAGAAACATCTTCTTAAGCGCAGGTAGAGTATTGAGTACTGAGCTGAGAGGGACAATCTTTGGAAGGTCCTCCCATTCAATTTCTGCCAGTACACTCGCTATTCCACTCCGAAACTCTGCTATGAGGCTTGGATCTATTTCTGCACATTGTTCAGAGTCCTCCATTAGCGAAGTGACTGGATCTTTGGCATGGATGATGTTGTACTGTGACATGGTCTCCCAGTGGAGTCTTATGTGAAACCACAGATAATCAGTGGCCAACTGATTACCGGCGGAGTCTTTTAATCATTCAGGAATTGTGGAGTCTCCAGGTGGATGATTTACAACTTTCTGTCCACCACAGTGGTTTACCAAATCAAAGCTGACTGATCTTCCCCAGTGGAGTCGCCATTATGTTGGGGTTCCCATGTTTTGGCAGATTTGGCAATACCAAAAGATGAGACAACATCAAACCACTTTGGGGCCCTAGGATCTAGCCCTCGTGGACCCGGAGAGGGATCTCTCCAATAAAACAAAGAATGATTTATCTTTGACAACTCGAGATGAGATATTAGGCTAGTTATGAAGCACAAAGGGGTTTAAATGATTTGGTTGGAGGGTTGCTGGGTTGGTTATGAGATCATAGACTGGGAAAGCAATGGGAAGAAAGGAACGAAGTAACAGGAGGCTTTAGCGAAGAGGATAGGCCAAGACAGTGCCATCCATTGGGCTATGGAGTCATGAAAGGAAATTACATGCAACAACTAGCCAAGGCTTCCAAAGGGCAAGTCATCTAATACTAAAGGATCTTTTAGATTAGATGGTGGGGTGGAACATTAAGGAAGGAAAGTGAAAGAAGGAGAATAGCCCAATTTCTGTCTATAGATCAGGTCAGAGGTCATTTAACTCCAGACCTGCTTGGACATACTCAAAGGCAGCTCTCAAAGGGACAAAGGGGCTGCTTATAGATCAGACCAGAGGTCATTTAACTCCAGGTCTGCTTTAGCAACTCCAAGGGGGAAACAGAGATAAGATTACAAAGAAACATCTAAGAACAACCTCATTCAGTTCATACATCAGCCAGCAGGCAATAACATCCACTGCGCTGGTTAAATCAACTGAAACCAACTCTTAGATAGCACATAGAGAAGAAAACATAAAGGTAGGGAGAGCAGGAAACATAGGGCACCTAACAAGGGTGAATCCTATGTTATACTTCTATTTCCTACCAGAAGAACATGGAACAATATGAAAATGTAATAAACAGAGTGAGGAAAACATCACCAATAGTAATAGACCAGGATCCTGTGAAATGTGCTTGATTAATGATGCAAAACCAGTCATGTACAATGTAGCTCAATGGTTGTTACAGTCCAGACTTTCTCCTCCCAGCCTATTACATACAACTACTCTGCTATTCCCCCTCCCAAAACTGTTCTAACAGTCGAATGAATCCCACTAACAGCAAAATGCCCAACAACTGAACAATAACCATCACAATTCGTTCCCAGGGATTCTCATAGGAGAAAATGAGAGAGAGAGAATAGCAGGAGTATATGGACAATTAATTGATCCCATTAAGACAGAATCGGCGGAAGTGTCCACGCCCATGCTGCTTAATGGTTGTCTGCAATGTTGTAGGTACTCTAAGACTGGTTCGGAGATCTTTGTCAGGTCGGATTTTGACCTCTGGTGTTCATCTGGATTCCTTCGACTGTCTGGAGCTCTGTGCTGCCATTCTAAAATAAATGAACTGGATGGAAGTCTGCAAGGCTCTCCATACCTCATGAATGCTGCCTGACTGTCGGAAATGAGCTTCAGTCAGTGTATTTAATTGTCTCAGGGCTCGAGAAGGCATGGAGGACGCTGTGGGAAGGTGTACCTCTGGAGGAAAATGTCCTGCTGTTAGGTAGCGCAATTAAGGCATTGTTAGCGCGCTCACTAGTCTTCAAACAGCGCCTTGATCCTTTGAATTTAGGATCAAATTGTTAATCTTCAATTACAGGCATAAATCTTCTTCAAATCCCGTCTCTGCTGCTTCGCCGGCCGGCTGAAATGGCCTCTCTGTGCTAATCCGCATAGTGGAAATAAACTGTAAAACCAGGCGGTGGTGGTGGAAAAATGCTTTCGGAGGCCGGAGGAGAGGTGGCAGAGTAGTGGGGGAAACGGTGGAAACAGTGAAAAAGGCGGAGGAGAGAATCATAGTGTAAAGGCCAAAGGTTAGACTCTTGGGAAAATTACAAAGAAAAAGGGCACAAAACAATGGAGCGGAGCATTAGATGTGGGGCCGACCGTGGCGGGGGGGCGATTAAACGTGAGCCGTCAGATCTGGGAGGAAACAGACGGCTATGATGAAGTCGGGAAATCGCAATCGGAGGTTGGAGCGGGTGGCAATCGCAATGCACAACACAAATGTTCCGATTGCGATTGGGGTCGGAGATGCGATTGAGCGATGGCCGTCGATCTGGGGGAGGAATGGACGGCGGAGATGAAATCGGAAGGGCAGCGCAATCGGAGATAGGGAGATGGGACTTGCGATCGAGAGGGGATTTGCGATTGGCGGAGGACCGTTGGATCGTTGATCGGACGGACGGATGGGATCAAATCGAGAGTCAGACGGGAAGGCTTGCGATTGCGATCGGAAGGGAACTTGCGGAGGTAGCTAGAAATGAAATTTAACTTTATATGTAGTCATAAAACTAAGATACGCTGAAACTACTAATAGCTACTTATGGCTATGACAAACATTAACTACTAATTGCCATTTATCATATAGGCAAGACATTAGATTTAAGTATTTAAAAAAAACGAAGATTTAGTATTGAATTCGCCACATTCTAATGGTTGACCAAGTTTCCAAATTTGCAGGCCCGCGTCACTGGAGACCACATTCTTTCATCGTCATCGCTTCTTTTAACATCGAAAGAAATATTGTGGGGATTAGCTTTAATTAAGGATTTTTCATATAAAAAAAAAAAATAGTTGGATTTTATGATTTTTCTTTGGAACTATAAAATTTTTTTACTTTGGAAGAGAAAAAAAAGCTAATTCATTATCATTACCAAATAAAAAAATATGAAAAATTAGATAATTTTAGTAAAAAAAATTTAAAACAATTATTTTATTTTAAGTAATAATATTTACGTTAATAGGTGTTTCTCTGCGAGATTGGCCTTGTCAGATCAAACTAATCACATAGGCTTATTTTTATTCTCCTACTTCGAATAAAAAATTAACATGTGTTCAAGTTCCTAATATATCCGTGCAAGTGCAAGGCGTCCACCACCGACGATAACCGTTTGAGTGGCCCACTGAGAAAATTGCTCGAGAGATCCATATTCTAATAACCTCCATAGGAATAAATCCCGTAAGATTTTTTCATTAAGGAATACATCACGAAGCACAGAAGCATCGAATAACTGGGTAGGTATTGTGCCATTCAACTTATTGTTGTGAAGGTCAACCATTGCTAACAGGTCACATATCGTTGTGAATAAGAATCCGTTGAGTCAAAAAAATTGTCCTCTGCAAGTGCAAGTACAAGTTGGAAGGGGGAGAAAAACCAAAGCTCCTAACTCTAAAGGATAAGCTTCCAAATATTTTCCTATTATAGTGAGGCCCACAACTCTAGGGTCAGAGCTCCTTGCCAGTGTCATGCAAGAGACTCCTGTCCACCTGCAAAGTGTTGTATCATTCTCATTCCAATCCAAGAGTTCATTGCAAGAATACAAAAATAGTGACACCCAAACCCCATAAATCCATGGAACCCACACCTCGGTCATATTTAACAAATACCACCTCTCAAGGCTCAACCTCTGTAATGTTGTAAAGTAGAGTAGTTGTTACTAGCATTGATATATTTGGATGCAGAGGCACAAAACTCCTAATGATGAAAATGGTTTCTCATGGATTTTATCCTTGTGCGTACTTTGCCTTTTTTCCACTCTCCATTGATCTCAAACATGTTTTCTTTCCAAGAAAAACCTAATTGCAAACCCACTCATAAGAAGCTTCGTCCCCAAAGCTATGGAGGAGCTTCTTGCATTCCAAGAAAAAAACATAATGCTTTGCTGGAAGCACTACAACACACCCAAGCAGTTATTATCAATCCTTTATGTTGTGAAGGGGGTTTAAGGGCCCCAATGATCCGGATTTATGCGGGAACGCAATAAAATGCAGAAATAGACATAAACATAGAGATGCAGCGGAAATAATGTTTCATTTCATTAATATCAAATAACATAAATATGCTTACAGACATAATGGAAGTAAAATAGCTAGGGCATTGGTAGCTTATCTCTGAGAAGAGATGTGGTGTATACAGGCCTCTGAACTATGTTATAATGAGGCTCAAAGGCCTATTTATTGTTGAGAAATAATGGAAAATTGTAAACATCCAAAAACCTAACCCTAGGAGATGAAGCGCCAAAACTAGGGGCCCTATTTGGGTAAATTGGTGTTTCAACTTCCCGGGGACGTAACTTTGGCATACGATCTCCGTTTGACGCGCACCAAATCTTGTTAGAAACATCTATCCGAGGAATACAACTGTTGACTGTGAATGTATATTTTTTGGAATGGAATCACATTCGCCAGCGAAGCGATGCCCAAAAAACATCGTTTATGGCCTCAAAATGACTCCGGAAGTTCAAGACCCAAAAAACTGCTAAAAATAGTAAGTTGTGCTGAAACTGAAAAACTGAAAGATTTGATGGTGGAATTTCAAATGGAATAGGTAGGTGGCCACCAATATCCACCTGGATCATTGGAGGTTATGGCCACAATATTCTTCTTTCCCTGTTAGCGAGTTGTAAGTGAAATAAATTTCCTGGTTTGGGAAACAATCTTACTGCGTTGTTTTGCAGTAATCAAAGAGATGACAGGAGGCAATACTACCTCCGGTATCCTATACAATTTATTTCCAAAATTAATAATAAAAACACGATACCTAGACTCATACACAGCATGTCGCCTCCACAAGTATGGTTGGCCCAATAATACATCATCTACATCAAGAGGAGAAACATCACACAATACCTCATCCATGAATGGCTTGATACTGTATTGGAAGGCGGCACTCCTGGTGGACACAGAGATCTCTCCCTAGGTGAAGCCACCTGATGGTATATGGTTGCGAGTATGCTATGGTCGGTAGGTCGAGCCACTTCACGAACTCTGCTGAAATGAGGTTCTTTTGGCTTCCGCTATCGACAAGGAATTGCAGTGGAGAACCCTTCACCCACATCTTCGAATGGAAGAGGCGCTCCCCCTCCTCTGGATCCTCAAGATCCTCCCTCTGGATCTTGGTGGTGGCAACAATGGCACTGGGATCCGCATCAATGATCTGCTTCCCTTTGTCATTGCTTTTGTGTGGTTCTGACTCAGGATCAGAACATGCATCTGATTTAGGTGCCTTTAGTTCAGCCACAAACGACTATTTGGCCCGACACTCGTTTATGTTGTGAGTGGGGCTGTTATGAAATTCAAACCACTTCCCCATGTCCTTTGGATTTGTGGTGTTTTTCTGAGTCACCCCGCTTTGGCCTTACCCCTTGTTCTGCGATTCAGGGGTACCTTTCCCTGGCTTCGGATTCGTGGATCCAAAGTCTCACTTCTTTTGCTTAAATTTATGCTCAATCTTGCATAGTGATATGTCGTGCCAACGATGTAATGTCGAGGAACTCCATTTCCTCCTGAATGTGTCTATGCAGATAGTTGCGGTACTTACGCACCAAATGTCTCTCTGAATCTTTAATACTCAACTTTGTGCGTAGGGTATGGAACAAATTTATCAGTTCGTGCACATCTTGATCCCTTTGCTACCGCGACGTGGTCCATTAGATGTACTTGTCCTCATAGCTCCCCACGAGGTAATATTGTTCCTTGATGTCGTCTTAGAACAAATTCCAAGTGGGTGCAGGTGAGAACAGAGAGGGTTATGTCCCATCCTTTTTCTCACATTAGGTTTCCCTTCAGTCTTTGACATGGGGGGCAGCTTTGAGGAGTGCAAAAATAATATTTTCTCGGTCGGAGAAATCATGGACCGAGAAATACGCTTCTAGAAAATTCAACCATCTATCTATGGTGTCTGCATCTATCTGGTCTTCAAATATAGGAATTTCGAAGTTTACCTGTACCTTGAAGGGAGTGGCGCCTCCAGAGTGGCTGTTGGATGCAGATGCGCCATAGTTGGGTATTTTTTGAAGGATCTGAGCAAATTTATCCATCATCGCGTTCCTTTGTTTCTCGAGGGCCTCCTCGAGAAATATTTTGATAGGATCTCCTGCTCCCTCCTATTTCTTTTCTTCCTCCCTGGGAGGTCATCGAGGTTTGCGAGGTTAATCTTGCAAGGGTTCAACCAGATCGAGCCCTAACT
Source organism: Pinus albicaulis (assembly GCA_034641835.2). Taxonomy (NCBI): domain Eukaryota; kingdom Viridiplantae; phylum Streptophyta; class Pinopsida; order Pinales; family Pinaceae; genus Pinus; species Pinus albicaulis. Next base: position 57,576 of record JAXQQM020080640.1, on the reverse strand, counting down.
CCTTATACCCTGACTGCATTGGGGACATGCAAAGAAAAATAGAGAAAGAGCAGACCGCTTTGATACTACTGATCCATATTTATGCAGGAATGCAATAAAATACAGAAATAGACATAAACACAGAGATGCAGTGGAAATAATGTTTCATTTCATTAATATCAAATAACATAAATATGCTTACAGACATAATGCAAATAAAATAGCTAGGACGTTGGTAGCTTATCTTTGAGAAGAGATGTGGCATCTACATTCCTCTAAACTATGTTACAATGAGGCTCGAAGGCCTATTTATTGTTGAGAAACAATGGAAAACCCTAAACATCCAAAAACCTAACCCTAGGAGATGAAGTGCCAAAACTATGGGCCCTGTTTGTGTAAATTGGTGCTTCAATTCCCAGGGTCGTAACTTTGGCATACGATCTTCCTTTGATGCGCACCATACCTCATTATAAATATCTATCTGAGGACTACAACTTCTAACCGCGAATGTAGATTTTGGAATAGAATCATATTAGCCAGTGAAGCGATGCCCAAAAAATGTCGTTTAGGGCCTCAAAATGCCTCTGGAAGTTCAGGACCCGAAAAACTGATAAAAATAGTAAGTTGTGCTAAAACTAAAAGAACTGATGGTGGAATTTCAAATGGAATAGATGGGCAACCACCAATATCCACCTGGATCATTAGGGCCCAAAACGGCTCCGAGAGTGCAAGACCCGAAAACCTGCTAAAAATAGTAAGTTGTGTTAAAAGTGAAAAGCTGCAAGAATTGATGGTGCAGTTCCAAATGGAATAGGTGGGTGGCCACCGATATCCACCTGGATCACCCAAGGTCCCAGAGAGCACTTTGAAAGAATCTTGTATCATTTCATTCTACTTAAAAAAAAATAACTCCTCTAGTCGGTGGATACCCTTTTACATCCTATTACTCCTTTGCTAATCATTTTCATGAGCCTAGTCTATTCATGGAAATCCCCTTCTTCCACTACTCACTTAAGTCATTGAACACAACTCTATGGATTGATTCCATATTAACAGCTATGCCACAGAATTTTCCATCACCTATCGTTATCACCATCGTAACATGTCGTTCATATCTATGGCTCCTCACATTTTGAGGGTATCCAATATCATAAAGAAGCAATAAAAATCCCTAGCATTTAACACTATTAAACAATTACCAAACTATTTTCTTTCATCCCAACTATCCCCTTGCAACAAAATATGTGGCCTTATTAGTTTCTTCAATAATTTTGGCTGTTGGATGATTTGCAATAAATTAATTTTACATTGATATCAAGGAAGGCCTACCTAAACAAGGTGTTGAACATTGACTATACCATGTGTGGACTGCAACAAGATTGCATGCATATATAAATAAATATGGGGGGTCAAACAGTGATTGCCCCTATCCCTATCAAAGTTAAAAATTTATCTGCACAGAATATAAAACCAATAATATCCACCCATATTACATAACAAAGAATTACAATATCTCATGTCTCGTGGAGCTCAGCTTCTAGATTTAGCATTGTGCTACATATAAATATGGATATGAAACAAGAAAATTTTACCACTCATATATTGTCTATGTATGTCTTCCATTGCAGGTTGCTATGGCTACATTGATCCATGTAAACAATCAAGCTTATCTCCTTTCCCTTTAGATTATTTCAATGTGAAATTTCCATGCCTCGTGTTTCTCGGAAGAGAATCAATCAAATGAATTCTGCTGATGGATTTCTTATATTTAAGTTCTCATACAATATTCATGTTGTTTTTTGTTCATAATATGTAAACATGCTGAAAGTTGATGAAAAGAGTGGTGTCTATAGCAATATAAGGAGAAAATACTACAAAGAGATAAGACCAAACACTAAGAACCCCACGTACAATATGGATGATGACCAAAGAGAAGCCTTAAATGAAGAAATGTGTCATCATGCAACTCTCCTAACATCCAAGACTGATAAAAATATGGTTATGATATTTCCTTCCATCAACTAGTTAGGCACTATGGATTCTATGCTGCTTAACTAACCTCATGATAAAGGTTTAAATAAGCTTATTAAATATTGGAAAGGTAAAAAATTCCTTTCTACACGGTGAAGTGGTTTAAGCTTTATTTTCCAAATACAAAAGTGTTGCATTTCTTGAAGAACCAAGTCCATAATAAAAAAGAAACACGAACAACATGTCCAGAAACTTGAAAATAAAGATAATTTAAGCTCACATTACTTGTGCATCATTTACACACACTATAGCACATGCATTAAAATGAAAGAGATGTAAACTTGAGATTGTAACTCAAAAAATACATGTTTACCTAAAAAATGTTACACAAGGAATTTAACATTAGAGACTGCAAAGAAGAGTAAATTATTCCAAATGTGAACTTGGATTGTTGTATGTAAGTACCAACAGTCCTGCAGAAGGTGCTTAAAATTCTTGTGCAAAACACACTTTTTCTTGGTAGTAAATTGAGACATCCAATAGTTGGCTCAAAATTTGATACTAAAACTACTAAGGTAGGAGAGCATATGATTTGATGTTGATTTACCAAAAGACGCACCAATTAGGGAGTTTTTCCTATATCTATGTTACTCTAGGTGTAATGGTTTTCCTATATGTTCTCAACTCTATTAGAAGATCAATTTCTTTTTTTTTATGTGCACTCGTCCTGGACAATGGGCTTGTAGAGTTTTGGTGCCAGAATAAGGTAAGAAATAAGCATGTTGGTCCATCCCTATTTCTTGCAAATTGGACTATATGTCATCCATCAACTCCAACAATGTCATCTTTTGGAACCAAAGTTTCACGTGTACCTGTCACATGAAACAGATGAAGAAACTATATTATTGTCCACAAATGACCAAATTAGAGTAATGGCACTCAAAAGTATATCATTTTCAATGTGAGAGTGCCTAAGGCATCTCCTGAAAATGAAATAAATCACAATGCATAAGATAATAAAGGTAGTCCATATTTTACATTGCAATAGGAACCTCCACACTAAACATCAAGTTGTGCTTAAGGTTCATCCTTGTGCTCAGTTTATTAACTGGTCTCTTATGCATAAAAAATTACTTGGCCCATGAGCACAATTGTTACCATACCCTTTTCTTCAATGCAAATAATGATTCCAAACTCCGGGTCATGTTCACTATATTGATGTTTACTATCCAAAGTGGGAAGTGGAACGCAACATGGGCACTTTTTGTGTTCCACTATAATTTTGATATTCACATTCCAAGCATGATAGAATTTTTTTTATTTTATAGAAACAATAATTTATACAATATGTAGATAAAGGTACAATTATGTGATGTGGAGCATTCATCCACCCCGCTATGTATCCTAGATATTCTAGAAGCTTGAACGTGGATGCATGTAGTTTGAAAAGGGTACCCACTCGAGATTTAACTCATATTTTATGTTGATTTTTGTTGGGGCCTTAATCGAGTGGGCAATGGATTTGTGCACCCTTCAAGGTTGTGTGGGTATATTTTAGGAGGAACGATTGAGTGCAGGTGGGGCCATATATGCTCAAAATAGAATTTGTACAATCATAAGCTTGGAGGAATTTTCTTACACCATGGAGAAAATCACTGAGAGACCTTTAAGATAGTAGGCAGTGAAGAGTTTTGTTAAAGGATCTATGTCAAAAAGTTTGAATCTGCCCAACCTAAGGATTTTTCTAAGTGTTTTTTTATTGACATTTAATTATACCTTGAATGCGTTGATTTGAGGGTTCTATATAATGTAATGGAAACTTTAATTAGTATTTGAAGCAATTTGTACTCTATCTATGTAATTCTCTTTTGAAAATTGATGAATGTATGGTCTATGAGTTTATCATTTAGCATTTTAGGTTTTTTGCCTTCTATCAACATCATTTTGGTATAAGAATAATTTGATTTTTAGAGAAGAGGATGGTCATAAGAGGAGAGAATTTTCTGCAAGTTTACAGCTAGAGACTTAGTTTCCGAAGAAAGCCAAAGAGAGGTTGTTGAGTTAAAGTTAAATTGCAGAGCATGGGTTCACTTGATTTAGTAATCCTTGTTGCATAATTAGAAATCAATGAGGAACATGTGAGTGTTGATGCATCAAGTTGGCCCAAGGAAGCTATATTGAGGGTTGTAGGATTGCTAAAGTGTTGTTTATTTGTGAGTGTGGGTTAAAAATGGAAAAGGTGAAGTGGGTGAGTCAAAAGAGAAAGTGTGGATTGGAGAAGAGATACAAGTGATTAGGAAACTAATTGAATAGTGTGAAGGAAGACAACAAAGAAAAATAGATATTCGAGCCATGAAAAAAAGAATAAGGGCATTGGAGAAATAAAAAAATAGATAATTGAAAATAGGGATATTTCAAAGAGGGTCTTAATCATGGAAATGTTTTTCCACCTAGAACAAGGGGAACCACTTGAGGTGATTAGATTTGGATCAAGGACCTAACTGATAGCTCAAATTTCAAAGTGTTCTAAAGTGTGTCGAACCTAATCGACTGAATATATCTTGTCTTCCTGATTCCGGCACCGTGAACGGTTCGAAAAATCGACACTGTATGAAGAAGTTATCGCGATTGGAAAAGTCCAGTAAACTGCAAATTTTCGACCTTTGACCAAGTTTGAATGGGCATTTGAATATTCAGCAAAAATAATATTCCAAGGAATATTCCCCAGAATATTCCTTCTGGGCCAATCCGAACATGACACGTGTCACAGTTTAATTGGGCGTAAGGTTTGGGCCACCATGTGGCCCAGGAATGGTTATGTAAAATTTTGGTAGAGGGACGGAGGATCGATCACACGACCTCCCGCATAGCACGCAAAGCCTTTAACTGTCTCTGCTATATTAGTTCTTAACCATACTATAGCGCCAATTTTATTTAAGGTTGAATGGTTTCGCATTTAGGGGTCCGGAGGGGCCGGCCCCTCCCCATGCGGCCAAGCGTCGAGACCAAGCGCTAATCCAAACCGCCAGCGGTTGTGCAAGCTTTATTCACATGCAATGTTACGGTTTTATTCGGGCGGTTTCGTAAACAACCAATGGTTATAAACTGTGGTCTCTGTCAGTTCGCATCTAGCCTTATCACATGTTTACTCCGCGCGGTTAGTTTTATGGCGATTTCGACTAACATAACTTCAAACTCGGTATGCAATGCATCCAACCACAGTCAAGCCCTCAGTGCCTGCCGGCAGTTATGGTTAGATGACCGTGGATTTTTGGCGCATTTTCCCAACATAACCACCCATACATAATGTTACAGTTTAGACCGGTGGTAATTGTGGCAGCACACCATTTTTGGCGGATAAACCAATTCAATCTCCAGTTAACTTGAGTGCCCCATATTTAGTGGAGTGTTTTTAGGGGTTATTGGACATAATTTGATTAGGCTCTATCTTGAGCTAGATTTGACCATTATTGGTGTGTGAATAGTCAATTTTGACTATCTCAGACATTCCAGACTCATTGGTGAGGGTTACAGAGCCATCAGAGGACTTATGTGTGATTTTTCTTCAGAGAATTGCTAGGGGCCATAAGGGCCACCAGGGGCCAGCAACAGTATGAGGCCTAGCCAGTGCAGCTAGATGCCTTTCTCAGGAATACAATAGTCAATTTTAGATGTTTCAGACATTTTGGAACTAATGGTGAGTTTTTTAGAGCCAAAAGAGAACTTCTGAAGGCCTATATTCTTCGGAGAAGTTCCAAGGGCCACCAGGTGCCATTAGGAGAATGAGGCCTATCCATAGCAGCCAATATCCATTCTCAGCAAAGCAGTAGTGTATTCTGACTGTTTTGATCATTTTGAATCCATTGGAAGGATTTTTAGAAGCATTTGAATAATTTTGAAGGTCAATATGCTTTAGAGAAGTTTTCAGTGACCTTAGAGCCAAGGGGTGCCACCAGGTGTTGGAGGTGTAATCAGAGCAGCCAGAGACCAATTTCAGTAAGTGAATAGTCTATTCTGACTATTTTTGACATTCTGAATCCATTTAAGGGATTTTTAGAGTCATTTTGAGACTTCTAAACGTTGAGAAGCCACAGGGAAGTTTCGGGCAACCCAGGGCCAATAGTGGATGAAGGCCTAGATTGGGAAGCCAAAGCTCATTTTGAGAAAATGATCAGTATATTTTGGAGGTATGATATGTTTTTGAGACTGTAGGTGATGTTTTAGGGACATAAAATTATTTATTAAGGAGTTAGTGTGACAGAGAAGCTCAGGGAAGCTTAAGGGTGCTGACAGAAGAAGTCAAATCAAAGGAATCCTGGGTCTATCTTCAGAGTGATGACAACCATTCTAGGGGTATGATGATATTATAAACCCAATGGTACAACCCAAATAACCATTGGAGTTAATTATTTACATGTAAAAGAAATTTTTCATCATAATCCCAAAGAGCCAAGTCAGTTGACAAAAGCTCAAGGAGACATAACCCACGATATTCAGGTGAAATCCTATATTAAATTTGTTGTTATGTGTTGATTCTTATTTTTTGCACTTTATGGTCGTTAAACATGCTTAATATCAGCAAAAAAAAAAAAATTCTTAAAGCACTTAAACAGTTAAAAAAAACATACACTTGTTTCAAGTATTCATTTCTGCACATTCAAGAATAAGCTAGATATTAATTTGTTTAACTGAGTGGGAGGTTATTGAAAGGCATAGCAAGTTATCCACCCATTTTCATCTCATATGGTGTCAGAGCACTAGGTTGCTTTCATGACATAGCACTAGGTTGCTTTCTTGACAGAGCACTAAGTTGCTTGTTTGACTTGAAAGGTGTTTAACAGTGCAAAGAATTTAACTGTTGCTTACAAGTTTTAGTTTGTTAGAGGTGAAGGGAAAGCTACTGTTAGATAAGTCCAGAAGAGGACAAGAAGGAATAAGTCTAAAATAATTCTCCTTACCCAAAGGAAATCAAGGCAATCCTTGAAGCAAAAAAGGGATTGTTTGTAAAGGCTGCTTGAAGAAGAGCTTGACTCTATAACCATTTTGTTTAGAATCTTTGTCAATCATTTTTTGAAAGCTTTGTGAATTTTGTAGAAGTTATTTAGTTCATTGACATAATTATGACAACTTCATCAAGTGAGGTTTCAAAATCCTCCTGCTTCACAAGATTCTTCGATGAAGCCAGACTTCTACATCCTGAAGGATATGGTGCAAATTCTGTTTGAAGATAGAAAGGAAAGCTCTAGTCTTCGTGAGCAATTGGTTGCTATGAATCAAGAGAAAGAATGAATTCTTCAAATAATGCATGAGATGGAGATGCAGCGCCATCAAGCCCAAGATGCCTTAACCAAACACATGCGTGAAGCAGAGGTAAAACACTCAAATTTGTCTTCAATTTCCTCTTCAGATAGATGTGTAGGTTCATTTGAAAAGCATACTAGAGGTATAGGGTCTTGGGCTATGAAGGCAAGGGTCTAGGAAAACATGCACAAGGCATTATTGATCCTATTTTGGTTAAGGAAAGGCCTAAGAAGTTTGATCTAGGCTATGTTCAATCTTATGGTGAAAAATCTACAGCCATGAAGGCATTTAAGCCAAATTCAAAAATAATTTTTGTTGCAAGTTCTAAATCACAAACATGTTAAGTTTGTTTTCAAGTTGATTTCCATTGTTTGAAGCATATGTTTCAGCAAGATGTTAATGGACATATAGCTTATGGTGAGCAAGAGAGTTCTGACAGCTATCAAGACAAGAACACTAATGTTAGTCTTCAAAGGAAAGTTGGAACCTCTACAAGTCCACCTCCTCAAGAAGTTAAAAAGGATGGACATGCAAAGCAATAGTTGAGGTATAATTCTTCCCATAGTCAAGTTGATTATGTTTCTGATAAGAATGAAAAATCTACATGCTTGAATGGAAGAAAGAGTTGTTGTTCCTATTGTGGTTTGTGTAACCATATGTTTCAAAATGCTGGAAGAGGATGAAGGCATACAAGAAATAGTTGAAGCGAAGGAAACTTGCTCAAAAGGTGCAGAAGACTTGCACACGTTTCCAGAAGAAGGGACATTTTATTTCCCAATGTTGAACATTGCATCCAACTAATCATCCCAAGCAGTTGAAGCAAGAGGATAAAAAGACTGGTGAAAGTGGAACCAAATATTCCATCATTGATGTGAGAACAGATATATCATATGAAGAAGATTTTCAACAGCAAAATTTGCCATGGAAGTGGCTTGGTGAAAAGTGGTTTGACTTCTTAGCCCAGTAAGACATACATTCATTTGTACATATACAAATTTCAGTCATGTATGCATGTATTTTTGTTAGAAACATATGTTTGTTTGAGCCACCTTTGATCAATGATCAAGGACATGATGTTCAGCTACCTTTTATAAATTTCTCGCCAGAAATTTCTGGATGAGCAAGGAGGACAATTCTTGATAGGAGGACTAGAGCATCTAAGAAGGGAAGTGTTGACTACCTTTGAGTTGGGTTCAAAGGCACTAAGCCAAGCAAGGGAAGTGTATGGATGCTGGAAAAGTGAGGGTGTTGTACTCTAATCTACTAAACAGGTCAGGTAATCAGTATTTTGGGGTCCAAAAGATTCCTAATGGTGAAGAGTGACCAGATTTGGATCAAGGACTTACGTGATAGCTCAAATTTCAAAGTGTTTGAAAGTGTGTCAAACCTGAGTGACTCGATAGATCTCGTCTTCCTGATTCTGGCTCCGTGAATGATTTGAAAAACCGACACCGTATGAAGAAGTTATCGTGATTTGAAAAATCCAGTAAACTACAAATTTTCGACCTTTGACTAAGTTTGAATGGGAATTTGAATATTCGGCAAAAAGAATATTCTAGGGAATATTCTTGGAATATTCCCCAAAATATTCTTTCTGGGCCAGTCTAAACATGGCAAGTGTCACAGTTTAATTAGGTGTAATATTTTATGGGCCAATCAGGGGCCGCCACGTGGCAAGCCTGGAGGCCACCAAGAGGCCCACGAATAGAGGGTCGGAGGATCGATCACACTACCTCCCGCATAGCACGCAAAGCCTTTAACCATCTCCGCTATGTTATTTCTTAACCATACTATAGCAGTGGTTTTATTTAAAGGTTGAATGGTTTCACATTTGAGGGTCCAGAGGGGCCAGCCCCTCCCCATGCGGCCAAGTGCCGAGACAGAGTGCTAATCCTAACCGCCAGCAACTATGCAAGCTTTGTTCACATGCAATGTTATGGTTTTATTTCGGCGATTTCGTAAACAAAAAACGGTTATAAATCGTGGTCTCCACCAGTTCGTATACAACCTTATGACATGTTTACTCTGCGCGGTTAGTTTACCAATGGTTTCGACTAACATAACTTCAAACTTGGGTTGCAATGCATCCAACCACAATCAAGCCCTCAGTTCCTACCGGCGGTTACGGTTAGATGACAATGTAGTTTTGGCGCATGTGCCCAACCTAACCACCCATACTTAATGTTACGGTTTAGACCAGCGGTAATTGTGGCAGTACACCATTTTTGGTGGATAAACCAATTCTATATCTAGTTAACTTTAGTGCCCCAGATTTAGTGGAGTGTTTTTAGGGGTTACTGGACAAAAATTAATTAAGCTCTATCTTGAGCTAGATTCGACTATTATTTGTGTGTTAATAGTAAATTTCAACTATCTCAAATATTCCAGACTCATTGGTGAGGGTTGAAGAGCCATCAAAGGACTTATGAGAGTGATTTTTCTTCAGAGAAGTTCTAGGGGCCATCAGGGCCACCAGGGGCCAGCAGCAATATGAGGCCTAGCCAGTGCAGCTAGAGGCCTTTCTTAGGGATCCAATAGTAAATTTTGGATGTTTCAAACATTTTGGAACTAATATTAAGGTTTTCAGAGCCATCATAGGAATTTTAAAGGTTGATATTCTTCAGAGAAGTTCCAAGGGCCACTAGGGCCACCAGGTGCTAGCAAGAGAATGAGGCCTATCCAGAGCAGCCAATATCCATTCTCAACAAAACAATAGTATATTCTAACTAATTTGAGCCTTATGAATCCAATGGAAGTATTTTTAGAAGCTTTTGAAGACTTTTGAAGGCTGAGATGCTTTAGAGTAGTTTTCAGTGACCCTAGATTCAAGGGGTGCCACTAGGTGTTGGAGGTGTAACTAGAGCATCCAAAGGCCAATTTCAGTAAGTGAATAGTCTATTCTAACTATTTTTTACATTATGAATCCATTGAATGGATTTTAAGAGTCATTTGGAGACTTTTGAAATTCGAGAAGCCAAAGGGAAGTTTCGGGCAGTCAGGGCCAACAGTGGATGGAGGTCTAGATTGGGAAGCCAGAGCTCATTTTGAGAAAATGATAAGTCTATTTTGGAGGTTTGGTATGTGCTAGAGAAAGTAGGTAAGGTTTTAGGGATACAAAAGGATTTCTTAAGGATTTAGTGCCATAGAGAATATCAGGGAAGCTTAAGGGTGCCGACAAAAGAAGTCAAGTCAAAGGAAGCCTAGGTCCATCTTCAGAGTGATGAAAACCATTCCAGGGGTATGATGATATTATAAACCCAATGGTACCGCCCAAATATCCATTGGAGTTAATTATTTACATGTATAAGAAATTTTTCATTATAATCCCAAAGAGCCAAGTCAATTGACAAAAGCTCAAGGAGACATAGCCCATGATATTCGAGTGAACTCCTATATTAAATTTGTTGTTATGTGTTGATGCTTATTTTCTACACTTTATGGTTGTTTCACATGCTTAATATTAGAAAAAAAAATTGTTCTTAAAGAACTTAAACAGTTAAAAAAAACATATACTTGTTTCAAGTATTCATTTCCGCATAGTCAAGAATAAGCTAGATCTTAATTTGTTTAACTGAGTGGGAGGTTCTTGAAAGGCATAACAAGTTATCCACCCATTTTCAGATCATGAGGAAGAGTGCATAGTAAATGAGGATGTGTGTGTTGTTCAAAACCAGCAGGAAGATGATAAGGGGAATAAGCATATAGAGACTTATATGCATGTATATGAATGTGAGGGGAAGAATGATGCTAAAAATTGCATTCCATAATACGTTGTGGAAACCTTGGTGAAGAGTATTGGAGAAGAAAGAAGCTTGTAGCTAAAGACTACTTGGATCAAGAGATTATATAGGATGAAACCATTGAAAATAAAGTTATTTGCAAGTTGTGAAAATAAGGCCTAGTAGTAGTGGGGAATGTGATATATCTATTGGATATGCAAGAAAGAGACAACATTCACTATATGGATGAATGATGAACCATCATGGGGAAGATTTCCATAGAAATTGAGAGAACATACCTTGACTTCCTCATAAAGCTTATTTTCACAAACATAAATCTTTTCGAGTGTAATTGGAAAGAATCGTGTATCATTTCATTCTACTTTAAAATAGATAACTTATCAAGTGAGTGGGTACCCTTTCACTTCTTATTACTCCTTTTCTAATCATTTTCATGGGCATGGTATGTTCATGGTGATCCCCTTCTTCCACTACTCATTTACATCATTGAACGCATATTTTTGGATTGAATCCACATTAATAGTTATGCCACAGACTCCTCCCATTTTGAGGGTACCCACTAAAGAAGCAATACAAATCCCTGGAATTTAACATTGTTTAATGGGAAAGGTACAAGATGGTGCTTAGGAAAGGTACAAGATGGTGCTTAGGAAAATGGCACCTTGGCCTGCACAAGACATGCTGAAATAATCCCTCAAACCTTGCTTAGAAATCCTTGCTGTTATGCTGCTCTACATGGATCCTCCTCTACGCTTCCCTATCTGGAATCGTTGTTGCTGGCTGGAAAGGGACTACGTGTTGAGGTTGTTCCACTGCTCATAAAATTTTGGGACTTGGAAACCAGAATCTCTCAACAAACCCAGAAAAACATGTGAAGTATTTTTTGAAAGGCTAACCCTAGAAATTGACCCTCTTGGGCTTGGTACGTTATTATGCTGGGCACATTGGGGTTTTGGATGAACTGTTGGAAACAATTTCTGAAATCTACTCAATAAAACTACTAAGAAGTGGTTGACCTCCTAAAAAAACTCCTATCTGAAATCTATCTTTCTTCCCCCTTCCCCAAAGCTGCTCGACTGCGTAAGCCACTAGCTGATTGTGTGGCCTCTGCGCTATCCTGGAAGGACTATGTATGCCTAAAGGTGTACCTAAGATGCCTCTCTCCAAAATGGAATGTAACTCCTCTCCTGATAGGGCACTCGAAGTCCCCCGATGATGAGGTTGAGATCTCCGCTCATAAATCTCTATGCTAAACAAAACTTGCAAACTCAGCTAAACAACTCAAGCGTGCTTTTGGTTTACCAGACAAAAAATTAGCTGATGATTGAATGAGTGAGGAATGAGATGTTATCATCCTCTTTTACCTAGTTGAGCCCTCAACATTCCCTTGTGACCCACTAGATTGTGTTTCCACCTCTGCGTGTCAATCCCTTTGCTCCCACTATGCAATTGTTGTCCCCTAGCTATCCCCACATTTTCGTTGTGTTACCTATGTTGCTGCCTCTCCTGCGCTGCCACTAGGCTGCTCTCTACTGTGTGATCCTAGCCCCATGGGTCCCACTTTAGCTTTAATCTTTGCCTCAGTGACTTTAGGAAAGTTCTCTAGTTATAAAGTTTATTTGTAGGTCACCCTCACCCAACTTATTTCTGGCTAACTTTAGAAAAAGGAAAATTTTGAAAAAATTAATATTCCAATTAGCTGACCGCTAATTTGGAATATTACATTTTATTATGCAACAAACTATACATATATATATATATATATATGAAAATATTGGTTAATGTAAATATTCAAAATTTTATTTAAGTTAGTTAAGTATATAAAAGATTGATGTAAAATATAGATATTGAAATATTTTATTTATGGTTCTCAGAGTGAAAGTAAAATATTTTAACACATCTGCGTCATACTAATTATTATATTTAAAATTAATTGAATTCGCATAATGAGAGTGGGATTATTAATGTTTTATAATGTTTTTACTTAAATCTAACTAAATATGTATATTCATTTATTGTTTTATTTTTTCTATTTGTTTCAAGAACTTTGGAGATTGGTGACCACTACGTCCACATAATATTTGTACCAGAAAGGATCACATCTTGTTGGCTCAACCGAAGAGCCCGATCCTAAGAGTATTTAGAAAATTGAACCGATAACCTCTTAATAGCAAAGATACTTCAAAATCTACAATCACTTATGTTTCTATTAGAGCCAATATTGGTTATTTATTTAAAATATTTAATTGGAGTGTAATTATTCACATATTGATGTTTGATTTTAATTTATGTGAATCTGCATCGATTGATGTATTCACGGATCTGCGGATTTCGTTTAGTTAAAAGGGATTGAGCGGTTGCAGGATGATGATTTTTGCTTTTGGGGAAGGAAGAGGTCTATGAATGGCCTAAATTTGAACTAGGGATTATATGTTGTGCTTATGACAAGTATGAGACTTGGATATTAAGAAGATTTGTAATTTTTGGATTACATATATTAGAGAGTGGTTGGCCCTGTTTGTTATTGGGCATTTTTAAGTTGTTTGTGAATTGTGGGAATATTTTGGAATCAGATTTACATGGGCAAGGTCAATTTTCCATGTTCCTAAGATTATAACTCATTGTCTTGTGAATTGTGGGAATATTTTGGAATCAGATTTACATGGGCAAGGTCAGTTTTCCATGTTCATAATATTATAACTCATTTCCCATGTTCTTCAAATTTTGGAATATTCCTTGAACCCTAAGTCCACATAAGTTCAAGCCTATCATGGTTATGGTTCTTTTTTATCTTGTTTTCTTGCGTGGAAAGTCCATTGAGATGTGTTTTTCTTTCTAGATTATTTGTAATATTTGGAAGTAGATCTGAAGTGGAACCTATAGTAAATTGAACATTTGTAATTGTAAATAATATTGAAAATGGATCTATAGTGCTCTCTCTCTAGATATTTAATCTCCTATAGTGCTTGATAAATCAGTCATTCAGATAGATATATCTATACCATGTGTAATATTTCATTGTTTAAATTGCATCTTTGAATATTTTATTATTATTAATATTTTATATGAAGGACATATTTCTAAATTATTTTACTTTTAATTTTTTCCATTTTGTGAGAATTGAAATATATTAGCTAATAGGGATATTTAAGTTTTATATTGAAATATTTATGAGAGAAATGGATGTTTTTTATTTATTTATTATATTATTTAATGTATACATTAACTATTATATATATATATATATATATATATATATATATATATATATATATATATATATATATATATATATATATATATATATATATATATATATATATATATGTGGCGGGCGTGTATATATATATATATATATATATATATATATATATATATATATATATAATATTTTTTTATTAAAACTAACCAAATATATATAACCGTTTATGTTCTTATTATAGCCGATATCAATTTTTTATTTGGAGTTTTTGTTTTAAGGAACGTTTTTCAACTTCAAGATAAATGTAATCACACATCACCCTTATACTAGAATGTAGAATGCACCTCTAAAAAAAATAAGGAAAAATATTTTTCATTCATAAAATAATATTTTTATTGTCAATCTTGTAAAATATTTATAATCTTCAATTATGATTTTATAATTATTGTTACAAATGAAAAAACCATAATTATAATTTCATTAAGTTATGATTTTAAAACTCAACAACTTTTAAATGAATAGAGGGTAACTTAAGGTCATGGGTTTTTTATATTTGTTTACTTGATTCACATTTATCTTGTTTTGTAATGGTTTTTAAAGGATATTATTATTAGTTAATTTTTATGATGTTATTTTTAATTTTGTTTAATGTTAGTTATATATAGTATTTCTTTGGAAAAGAATTATAAGGCACGTGTATGATAATGATGGTTTCAAAAGTGGTAATGAGACTATTAACAATGTGTCTTTCTCTTTAGAGTATTTATGTGTTTTTAGGTGTCAAGGTTTGAAAATATTCAAATTATTAACCAAACAACATCTAGGGTGCTAGATTGATATGGCTCAAGAATACTCATGGATTCTCAATAATGTGCATACATTCCTGGTACGACCTAGTTTTATATTCCCCTGCCTATTTTTTTCCTATTATAGATTTTTTGATGTGTTTATGGTTGTTACTGAGCCAAATATTTCATCCTTCGTCTACATCGACAAGTCAATGAATTAGATATTCTTCTTTAGATTTCTAGGTACACATTCTATATAATTTCTTTGTTTTTCTTTTTGAGAAATTAGTTTAAAATTGAAAAAACAGAACTAAATGGTACTCTAAATGCAAGCACTATATTGAATTATAGGAGACTTGACTATCGTGCAACATAGTGAGAAAAAAAACCCACCATCACTAAACAAAAACTTAGAACAACCAAACCATTCTAGAAAAAACAAATCCCAATGTTGAAATTAATGCATACTTTGCTACTTTGAGGGAACTCATACAAGATCTCCAAAACACTAGAGAGCCCTTAGAATTGCAACTTCACCAAATTCAATGCTATCATCCATTTCTAAAGCCCGAGGTTTATTAACTAATACTTTTTATTATAAGGCTAGGATTGGAGACTAGAACATTACCAAACAAGATTTTTTCACCCATTAAACAACCAACCTATACCAGTCAATAAGAAATGAATTTATATGGACAAGTGCAACTACCAACCATTTCAAGACCATTGGATGAATAGATGATTCATTAGTTTTGATGAATATCCTTGTAATAATAGGGAGGTACCTTTATATTTCTTGAGGAAATTATGTGACGAATTCAAACTAGGACTTCATGTCAACTTCTTTGACATGGGAGAATTCCATAGGGTGGATTGTGGGCCTACACATGATAGAGAAAATGTTAGGTAAAACCCAACACTAAGTCCTCATCCCCTAGATGAAGGCCTAACCTCATTTCCCAACGTCCTCAAGTAATGGATAGCATTATTGATACTAAAACGATAATAGCCACCTTGATTTGTGTTTAACTTGCACCCTAATGTAGCATGTCAACTTGATAGCATCGTCAAGCCAAGAGATATTGGCAGGTGATTTTGTGATAGGGGTTGGAATATTATATTTTGTAGCATAATTCAACTAGGAGACACCACATGGAGGCTCATTTGAGCCTCATAGGTATACTAGCTATGAACGTACTTGTTGTGGATCAATAGAGGCCAATAGAGAATATACTTTTATGGAGAAGCTTACTATCTTTAACATATTTATGTTATTTGTTATATATATATATATATATATAGAGAGAGAGAGAGAGAGAGAGAGAGAGGGTTTTTTTTTATATATCTAATTTTATGTTGTTTTTAGTCGCTACACCTTGATAGTACTCCCCCCACCCCAAAAAATGCATCAATATTGATTTTTTCCATTGATGTTACAATAAAAACTAATTTTTCATTTGTTGCTCCATATTTTTGGAGCTAGAGGTCACGAACATGGTTGAGTCGTTGTAGGGTCTGATGGAGACGCAGAGAGAGATCGTGCACCACCAGATCACGAAGTTGCAGAGGATCACGGTCTTACGATGTGGAATAAATCCCCTCTCGCAATAAATGGTCTTCTTTGAATTTTGTTTCTTAAAATTGCTTACTTGTACTATTGTCAAATTTAAGGTTTTTTATTGCAACAAAATCTATTAAATCTAAAACTTTTTCTCTTCACAATGTATGTACCGAAACATTGGGCAGTGGAACCTCCTAGAAGAGGAAAAACACTCTAAATACAAATTAGGTCATACATATATATACATACACGGCCAAAATTTGTTTTAATTTTTAAACGTTTTGGTGTTTCTGATGAATCTTAAATTTCTTGTTTTTATTTTGGGAAAGGAGTTGGTTAGAAAGAAGAAGTATTATGTTCAGGAATTCAACCCCAATTTTGTTCTCCAACAAAAAGAGTACATTGGAGCTCGCATTCCGTAGAGTGAAAATGTTCTTATTGCTCAATTAAGAACTAACTCACATCAAATTTGGTGTGAAACGAGACGGTGTAAGAGACTTAAAGAAGCTTTGGAAGAAAGGGTGTGTACTTTTTGCACTTCTCGGCAGTGGAATCATAAAAGAATTTCATTTTGGAATGTGATGCTTTCAGAGACATCAGGGACAGTTACCGTAGTATGTTAGCATCAATTCCGTCGCATTGTATTTTCAAGTGAGGGAACTGTTAGAACGTTGGGTCACCTCATCATCAATTTGAGTAAGAAAAATATCGAATTACAGAAGACAAAAAACAAGGAAGCTGGTAGTCCCATAGACTATTTTTAGTCTCGTGGACGTTAAATTATCATTCATTCATTCATATACATATTCATAGAATTCATGTATCAAATTCTTGCGTGGTCAAACCTCCTGTAAGAAGAAAATCACTTTGAATACACCTTAGGGCACATGTACATATACAAATAAATGACCAAAATGTTTTTACAATTTTAAATGTTTTGTATAAATTGTCAAAAACCATAATTTTACATTTATATCCACATGCATCCTTAGAAAATATACATGTATCAAAAATTTGCTTCGTGCATCACCTGCAAGATGAAATTTGCATTAATTATCCCTTGGGCATACTTACATACACAAATACATACCGAAAATGTGGCTAGAATTTCAAATGTTTTGTTGATTTTGAAGAAATATTGAATTTAATGTTTTGATCTTCATGTACATGATCATCAAAATATACGTGGTCTACCCACCTCCAAGAAAAAAATTCTTATATATTCCTTAGGGCACATTTACATTCACAATTACATGTGCAATTTGGTGTTTGGATATAAAATATTGAACTTTCCGAGATCACAGACTGCTAATATCATGGTGTGCCTAGAAAAATTGCCGCTATGAAGTTGAGATTCCTTAGGGCACATTTACATACACAAATACACATGCAATTTGGTTTTTGGATGTAAAACAGTGAACTTTCTAAGATCATAGACTGCTAATATCATGTTGTGCTTGGCAAACTTGTCGCTATGAAGTTGAGATTTATTTATCGCCAAGTTATGGTATGTGTGGTGAAAACAATATCCAGTAGGACCAATGACTACTGCAAGAGTGCCTTAGTCACTTAGTGACTAACAAGGGTATAATTCAAGGCGTGGTTCTGGAGATTCCTCAATCACACTGTGAGAAATTCCACTAAATAAACAATGTAAAGAGTATTGTTCATGTGACTTTTCCTATATTACTCGGCCCCTCCATTCATTGTTGCATCCCCTCTCTAGATTCGTCCTTCTAGCTAGCACATATTCCATCTCCATTGCCTTTCAATAGTGTTGAATTTGGTAGCCTACCCATCCTTTCAAGAAAATTCCACACAATGGTTGGAAACTGTAGTTGCACTTAATTTCACAATCTATAAATAATTGTGTGTATTAAATTACATATGTGCATTATTTTCTAGTACATTTTTTTTTGTATAAATATATTTCTACACTAAATATGTGTATTTTTTATGGTCAACTTCTTGAACCACACATCAAATTTCACATCTTCCAAAATAATCATTCCATTTTAGCAAAAATAATTTCATACAGGTGTCAAAGTTCAACATTACCTGTGTATAATTAAGAAATAAAGACTTAAAATCAATTTAGTCCATGCCATGCCTAGACTTAATGAGTGAGCGCATTGTTTAATCACATTGTGGGAAAAATCCAATGAATAATCAATGTACAAGAACTATGAACACACGAGTGGGCATATGTGGCTATGTAGTGTGAAAAATTCTTAATCTAAGAAACCTTAGTCTTAATTCTCGATTTACTTCTCCTACTTGATTAAATACACAAGTTATTAATCTGAATATTCAGAATAATAGCGAAGTAAATACCAATAACAACCTACACATATAGATCATTTACTAAATGGCACGCTTATATGACAAAGTGACACACAAGTTGTTCAGAAAAATGTCCCCTGAAAAACCCAATGCGGGAAAACTGGTTCAGCTAGCTCTGGAGGTTTTTTATTATTAAGAAGATTCTAAATAAAACCATTTTGGGGCACCATACATGGTTGGCCCTACAGAGAAAAACACGGCAACAATACCTCTTTCACTCGGAGACAAAAAATATGGCTGATTCACACCCTCAAATGAGATTTACAGAACTCAAGTCCTTTCTGGCCCACTGGAAACCCCAACACTGCTCCTTAGCCCTCTCTGTCAGCCTTCCTAGCATGCGTCAGTCTCTGTGCTGCTTTAGAAGGGCCTTGTCACCCTAAAGGGCTTATGTTGCCTCTACGCTACCCTGACTAGGCCTGCATTAGCCATGCGTGGCTCCTGCTGCCTCTGCTAGATTGTGCGACTCTGTCTTACCTCTGCACTGCCTGGTATGTTGCCTCGATTCTACTGTTGTTGCACTCTTGGCCTGGGATCAGATCATCCCCTTGCCAATGCTACCCCTCGCTACACTGCAAACTCCACCTGAAATTCTTAGCAAACCACACCCTAGAATTTCAGCTTAGCTTCAGTTCCGCTAATGTGTTTATTCTCCAACTGACCCCAAGCCCTTCTCTTATACTTTTCTCGTTGAAACATCAACAGTCGTGATCTAATCTCTAATCTATGACTAAAATTAGAAGATTCTTGATCCACATCACTTAAATCATTCTCATCACATGTTTAATTTAATTCACTTTAATCTTTTAATTTTCCTAAGTTAGACTTAGGGTCTTAATTAAAAAGATTAATTATTTGAATATCTCTTAATCCTGATGGAATTCTTCTAAACGCTTTATGGGTCTTGGATATCTCATGTACTACAACTCCTCCACAAAATTTGGGAGCTAGAGCACATCCGATGCTACCCCAAAATATCAACACTCCCTCTTAGCGAGGAATGTTCTCTAGCAATACAATTACCTCGAAGTACTGCTCTGATCTCAAGCATCGGTCTCTGTGTTGATGCTTGGCATGCTGCCCTTCATCATTGCGATGTTTTTGATCTTTTTACTACTGCCCATGACTCTGTCACCATCACTGCTACATTTGTACTGCAGCTCCCTCTCAAATTGTTGCATTATGTTGCCAACGGTTGCACTGCAACTCAGTTGTTGAGAGAAAGAAACTGAAGGACCTCTGCCCAATGACAGACAAGTCAATTAGATAGCATCTCATCACTTAAGCTCCTTAGGTTGTTGCCCTGCATTGTCCTCTTGAATCCATTGCACTGCTGCAGCTCTGCGCTACGTAAGCATGCCTCCCCTGTGTTGCTGAAGTCCAATCATCCCCCCCTACTTTGTTGCCTCTATGTTGTTGTTGCCTCTGCACTGTGTTTATCCCTCTAATCGTCCAACTTTGCCTCTGCACTGCACTGCACCCTTTACATCGTCCAGCTCTACCTCTGCTCCATTTGTGATCCTCTGTACCCACTACTCCAGTCATTCCTACTACTGTCCTAAGGCTCTCGTAGCACATGTTAGTGTCAGTATTTGCATCCTGCCATCAATGATCAAAATCCTCTTTTCATATCATTTTAGAAGACCCACTCATAAATTTGTATTCATTCCACTGGGTCATGCAAAACATTAGTCACTGATGTTAGCCCTAGTCCAAAAACATCACTCTTCTTTAAATTTGATTACTTGTTGGCATAGTTTCATCCCTTGCTGACTGTACACCATCCATAAAGTCAATATCATTCATGTCATCTTTAAATTCAGTCCTTCAAGGTCTCATTAGGTCCTTTAGGGTTTTCCAAGGTTTCATTAGGTCATTAGGGTTTCCAAGGTCCAATAAAACTTCACTTCCACTATATAAGACCAGCAAGTAAAGGATGATCCAATAACATCTCTTCACCATATGAAGATGATTTGTGAAGAAAAATTCTTGTTTCAGTATGTAATTTTGGTTTTCAAATGTAATTTTGTCTTTCAAATGTAATAAGTATCATGATTCCCAAGCTGCTAACTCAAAGTGCCAACATGCCAAAGCATCAAAAATGTCAAATCAAAGAGTTCTCAAAGTCATCAGATAATCAATTTATCAAGGAAAGAATCAAGTGCAAAGGTGTAAGTTCGCAATTTAAAGTGAAAGTTAAGAAGGAAAAAGTGGGTCCTAAGGCCCAAATCATCAATTTAATGAAGTAGAAAGGCGAAATTTTTCCTGGCGCTGTGCGTAGGCAAGTGGCGCTGCACATAAGAGAGAGGCGATGCACATAGGGCATTTGGCATTTCCTTTTTTACGTCAGGCACTACGCCCCTGGGCAAGGCATTGCACTTTTTCCCAATGCATTGTGCTTATTCCCAGCAAGCTCTAGAAGCCACAAAACACCCTCAAACCTTCTCAAACTTTCAGCAAAGGCTTTTTTCCTCCTTTATCAAGTAATTAAAACAAAATCTTTACCTCCTTAGTTTCCTAAGTGTAATTTTTATGATGGTTTTCTTCATAGTAAAAGTTAACTAAGTGTCTAGTGGAAAACCCTAGTATCACTCCCTCACTCTCAATTTAAGAGTGGTGAGACTCAAATGATCAAAGGCATGCATACATATCCCTCACATATAACTTCCACACAGAAAACAGAGATGGATTTTTGCAGTGGAAGCAAGGACCTTACAGTCCCATCTATCATGCTCATGAGATTGCTGCATGAGACACTATTATCTAGTGGAAAACCACCTGGGAGGCCACCTGATTCAGATTTTGTGGGAGATGTCTCACAACATAATGCTCCAAGCATAGATCTAGGATTTTCCAGAGCCACACAATTTCCTTTGTTGCTTCAGCTGCTGCCACATATTCTGCCTCGGTCGTGGAATCTGCTGGAATTGACTGTTTGCGTGATCTCCATGAGACAGCTCCTGATCCAAGACTCATGGTGTAACCTGTAGTAGACACCCCTGTTTCCTTGTCCCCATCAAAGTTTGAATCAGAATATCCTATCAAGTTGAAGTCGCCTACCTGTGTATATTTGAGTCCAAAGTCTTGAGTCCCCTTCAAGTACCTTAACACTCTTTTTGCAGCAGACCAATGTCCTTCAGAAGGTTTTTGCATAAATCTTGAGAGGATTCCAAAAACAAATGAAATGTCAGGTCTGGTGGTGGTCAGGTAGATAAGACTTCCTATAAGTTGTCTATACTTAGTTGCATCCTCGAATACCTTCCCTTCAATAGATGTGAGCTTCAAGTTTTGTTCCATTGGAGTGGTTAAGGGATTGCATTCATCCATGCCAAACTTGTTCAAAAGATCTCTAATGTACTTATTTTGAGAAAGAAATATATATTTAGGATGTTGAATTACTTCAATACCCAGATAGTAATGAACATGACCTAAATCAGTCATTTCAAAACCTTTCTTCAATTCTTTCTTCATGGATGCAATATAGCTCTCATTGTTCCCTGTTATCAAAAGATCATCTACATACACCACAAGATATACAAGTGTTTTTCCAACTTTCTTAACAAACAAGGTTGCATCATCAAGATCAAAATGTTTTAAGTCAAGTTTCAGAAGATGCTCGGTTAATTTCTCATACCAGGCTTGTGGTGCTTGCTTGAGGCCATACAAGGATTTTATAAGCTTGCAAACTTTGTGTTCTTGGCCCTTTACAACAAATCCTTCTGGCTGGGACATAAAAACTTTCTCCTTTAGATCTCCATTCAAAAAGGCAGTTTTTACATCCATCTGATGGAATTTCCATCCATTCTGAGCTGCTAGGGCAAAGAGATTCCGGATGGTGGTCCATTTTGCTGTGGGAGAAAATTTTTCTTCATAATCGATTCCTTCTTTTTGTGCAAAACCTTTTGCCACAAGCCTAGCCTTGTGCTTTTCAAGTGAGCCATCTGCTTTATACTTTTTCTTGTAGACCCACTTACAGCCAATTGGTTTTGTTCCCAAAGGCGGATCAACCAGCTTCCAAGTGCCATTCTTTATCAAGGCATCATACTCCTTTTGCATCACTTCTTTCGATTCATCATGAGAAGCGGCTTCTTTGAAGGAAGTTGGTTCATGATCTGTAGACAAACTCAATTCACAGTTATAAGCAATATCCATATCAACAGGAGAATCAGAATTATCTACATCACCTTCTATTTGTTTAGTGGAACTTCTTGTTCCTGTTTTTCCAACCTCATCAGGATGAACATTCTCCAGTGTCTTTGTCAGCCATTTGGGAGGACCTTCCTGAGATGGCCCAGGCTACTCATTTGACTGAGTTGGGATTGATTCAAGATTCAATCTCCCAATTCTGTCAATCACATCATTCAATGTATCATCCGTGGTTGTTTCTTCATGTGGGGGAGAGAGTGCTTCAGGACATGATTCCACAGTTTGATTCAATATTGGAATCCCCCCTTCAAGATGTGGAATCTGATTATCAAATTCTTGGAAATACTTTGCATGTGTGAATCTATCCAAGCGATCAAGTTGCCGCTCAACAACCTTGTCACTCTTGGAAGATTCAAGGAATATGACATCTCTTGCTATTACAAACTTCTTATTTTCTTCATCATAGAGACGATATCCTTTGGAGGTATTGGAGTACCCCAAGAAGATACATTTTCGACTTCTAGCACCAAGTTTATTCCTTTGACCCTTGGGTATCAAGGCATAATAGGTGGACCCAAAGACCCTGAAATGCTTTACCGAAGGAATGTGGCCATGCCACATTTAAAAAGGATTTTTGTTTCTAATTGAACTTGCAGGACACCTATTCTTTATGTAAACAGCACATAGAACTGCATCAGCCCAAAACATCAATTTTACATTCTTGAAAAATAACATGGAGTGAACCATATTTAAAATAGTTTTGTTCATTCTTTCAGCTACACCATTCTGTTGGGGATTATATGGCACAGTTGTTTGATGTTTGATCCCATGTTGACGAAGATAATTTTCAAATTCGTTTGAAGTGTATTCTTTTCCATTATCAGTACGTAGAGAGCCAATATGAGTTTGTGCATCATTTTCAATCCATGCATGAAAATTCTTGAATGTTTGAAAAGCATCAGACTTGTTCTTCAATAAGTAAATCCAACACATTCTGGTGTAGTCATCAATAAATGTCATCATGTATTTATTTCCATTTGCAGAAGCAACGGGCATAGGGCCACATAAATCTGAATGAACAAGCTCAAGTTTTCTATGTGCTCTGGAGTGTGAATCATGAAATGGTTGTTTGCTATGCTTTCCTAGAATACAAGCATCACATTCCTTAGGTTTCCTAGGAATTGTAGGCAGTCCATTAACACCATTTTTCTTCAAAAAATGAAGGCTTTCATAGTTTAAGTGTCCAAATCTAGCATGCCATAAAAGACTTGATGGAAATGTACCTTCATCATGATGTGAACTGAATGCAAAGTTTTGAGCATGAGCAGATGAACCTTTCAGCTTCAAAAGTCTCCCTTCTTCTATTCCTTCCATGACAAGTGAGTGATCTAATGCTTTTCTGACCTCTGCCTTGCCATCAAACAAGTGAATGTAGTGTCCTTGCTAGCGGATTTGGACTAGGGACAGCAAGTTTCTCCTCAACTCAGGGAGGTATAGAACCTCATGTAGAATATGATCTGGAAGACCAAGCAACTTAAGCCTGACTGTGCCAAGCCCTAATGGCTTGAGTTTGGATTTATCTATGAAATATACGGCCCCATCAACTTTGTCAATAAATTCTTCAAAAAAATCTTTTCTAAATGTCATGTGACATGTTGCTCCTGAATCTAGCAACCAATCATCTCTCCATGAAGTAAATGAAACATCAAAAAAGTCTTCAGCTACTCCATTGTTACAATGTGCTAGAACATAATGAGCGGATTCAGGTGCTTTACCTTTGTCTTTGTCATTAGTTTTACCTTTGTCTTGATTTCTTTGCTGCTCAATTTTATCCCAAGGTGTCCTGCATTTGGATGCATCATGTCCATATTTATTGCAACGTGTGCAATGAAGATCGGATTTGTCAGATTGTCTGCCCCCCCTTTCTCTGAAGTTTCTTCTTCCTCTTCCTCTTCTGCCACCTCTTCCTCTGGAAGAATCAGGAGCATGACTCTTTTCTCTATGTGTCAAGTATTCAGCCTCTTCAGAAGACAAAGGGACTGTCATCTTCCCGAAAGCTTTCTCTCTTTCTGCAAACTTTTTCTCAAGGGTATCAAAGGTGATATGCTCAAGCTTTCCACTTGCTTGCAATGACTCAAGATAATGTGAGTAAGTCGGATATAATGCCTTAACATATGCTATGAGAGGTATGTCAATTTTTACACCAGTGTTGTCAATATCATGCATGATAGATCTAACTTCTGAAGCTAAAGCAAGGGGATCATCATTCTTCATTTCAAGACTGAACAGCTTAATCATCAATTGAAAATTTTCTAGTTCTGAATGTGAGTCATAGAGTTCTTTTAGCTTGCTCAAGGCTTCATAGGCATTTGAAAATGATGAAATATGGCGACTCACCTCTTCATTTACGGAAGCTGCAATCAAGGCATAGGCCTTGCAGTTCTTGTTTTCCCAAATGGCGAGCTCCTTGTCTGAAGTGGGCTTTGCTGGTGGATTTCCTTCTTGTCCTTCACAGATTCCTTTCCACAACTCATTAAAAATGAGAGTGTGCTTGATTTTCTGGGACCATTCAAGATAGTTCTCTTTGCCGGAGAGAACCACCCCTACAATAGATATGAGAGAATGCATTCTTCTGAAGGGAAAGAATAATTACTTTGCTGGAAAAAATTCTTTTGAGGGAGAGAAAAATAAAAACTCTTTGATGAAAAATATACTCAATTGAAGGGGACAAAAACACTTTGCTAAAAATACTGAATTCTGCACCAAAAATATATATATATATATATATATATATATATTATTTTTTTATTTGAAGAAAGAAAATTTATATGGGTATTGTTTTATATATGATGGGGGCGGTATTGAATATATGAATGGGGCGGTAATATTATATATGAGTGAATGGTATTACAAATAGAGGGGTGATATTATGAAGTGGTTTTGTAAATAGAATGGGATAGACTTGATGAATGGTATGAGGGGCGGTAATATTATATAGAAGGGCGGTATTAATCGATAGAACTTATGGAACATATTAATTGACAGAAGTTATGGAACGTATTAATCGACATAACTTATTGTATGATAGAGCATATGACAGAGTTCTGTGATATGAGTGGAGTATTGAGGGCAAGGAGGGTCTGTGGGACAAGCCACGGGGGTAGCGACAGTGGGTTAGACAGGCAGGGAGGTGGGAGAGATAAGGGGTAGGGACCGATGGGTGGTGTATGCAGGCGGTGAGGGGTGTGTGTAGGCGGTATCGACGCGTGGGACCGATGGGTGGTGTATGCATATTGTCATGAGAGAAAAGGGAGCGAGGTAAACAAGGTAGGGGGTGTGCGCAGGCGTGGAGAAATGGGGTAGGCGGGGGGTTAGAAAATGGGAGAGGGATGGATAGCAGATAGCGCGAGTGCTGTAGGGATAGGTAGATGGGTCTGTCGGTAGGGAGATGTGAGGGGTGAGTGCAGATGCATAGTTGCTGGGGAAGAGGGGGGCCGTAAGGCCAGGAATTTTGGTTGAGTGCTGGAAAGAGTGTGCGGGTGGAAAGAGGGGAGGCCGAGAGGCCAAAAGAAATTTAGGAATGGCAGAGTGGTAGGTATCTGCTGGAACTGAAAATTGCAGAATTTCAGGGACTAAAAATTGCAGAATCTTCAGGAGCTGCAAAAATCAGAGCTGTGCATAAATTGCAGAGATAGTAAAAAAAAATGCAGAATTTCAGTACAACAATCTAATGGAGCAGCGAAAACTAGACATAAAAACTGACTGAGCAAAAGACTGTTGGCAGGAATGAGGGAGTTACACCACAGGAAAAAATGCCAATAGTGGCACTGGCTCTGATACCATGTCAAACCAGGAGGTAACTCCGCAAATTAGAATGTGTATTAGATGAAGAATGTGCATGTATTTATACATGGAGGTGAGGCTATTGGGATTCATCTCCCAATGACTCTTGGCCTTCCTTATTTCCTAATATTATTTAATATACAATATTGAATATTCTCACCCAACCCTTAGGATTAGGTGTCAACAGGAAGACAATGATACAACATTGGGCGTCTTGGGTAGCCTCAAGGAGGAGGGAGATCTTCTCCCAACATCATCATTACCCACTCTCATTTCATATTCTGCGTTGTTGGAGGAGATGCATGGAAGGAATGACCTTCAAACATATACCTTTGGCATGGGATATGTCAAGGAGGAGAGCAGCCATATAACAGACATTTTTGTTGATAGATCATCAGCGCTGTCACTATGGGAGATTGATCCATACTGGAAATCCCAACTGTTGGTGGATTACTCCAAGGATTTGTATACATGCATGATACTTGATGACCAACTACATGAAGAAGGTTATTCAGTCCAAGAAGCAGTCATCTATTATCATGGTAGGATCTTATTATTTATAGCCTCCAAGCTCAAGGAGAAGTTACTACAAAGGGCCTATGAAGAGTTTTGTTTCAGCCACACATATTCCATGAGATTCTGCGACATCATCATGAGAAGCTACACTTGGAAGGGATTTGAAGGAGAACTATATTAGCATTTTCAAAGATGCATGTCCCATGTGGAGATGGGGCATCAACATAACTCTATAAAGGAGTTAATTAAGCCATCTCTTTCTCTTGTTGAGGAAGGGGATAAATCTATGCACCACTCCATTTGTTTAAGGAGGAATTTTGGTGAAGAATATGCTCATGTAAATAATGTTTCAATTGATTATTGTTTGCATTATTTCACCATGTATATGCAGGCCATAACTCCAAGGAGGAGTATTGTACCTTATAAACTTCATGGCCAACTTTGGGCCACCAAATTTTCTGAACATGGCCACTCCCTTGGAGGACAAAGGGAGATTTTGTTTCATGATGGGTGCATTCCTAAATCACCAAATATATCTCACACTTTCAGCCATAGTGAGATGACATGGACAACAAGTAAGTGGTGGGGAACCACTTACCACATATTGATCTGATGTAATCAGGAGATTCACTGCAATGGCTCCACATGTGGGACTATGACCCACCTCCATATGCACAAATTTTTGTTTGTCTATATGTAGTTTTGATCCCACACATGGATGATGTACTTGTACTTTTTATGGGAATGTATGGAGGGAGGATGGGAGGTATGTATGTGCCCTATGGGATGGAGATTCTCCATGTATCTTATGCTACATGTTTCAGGGAGAACATTGGGCAAACCATGTTTGTTTCATTTGAGCTATTGTCTCCTTATGGGATGTATTATTTACATCTCATGAGAACTTTGGAGGAGAAATTCATGGAGGGATGGATTGGTGAACACTTAGCTTATGGAGGAATCTTATCACATGTTGGTGTCACCAATGGAGAAGGAGAAGAGTTACAACACTCACCTTATCATTTGCTTGAGGACAAGCAACATTTGGGAGGGGAGGACTATAATATTCCTAATTAGTCATGAGCTAATTGGAATATTCATTTTTTTTTTATTACTTTGTTTAAAGAATAAAAGAGCAAAGGAGGTCCATAATACTCCTTAATAATGAATAAATCAATGCCAAATGTGAAAAGGCTAAATCCTGGCTACTAAATCAAGCACCCTTAGTTGTGAAAGGGGCTAGAACATTTTGACTGGGTCAACCTTGACCAAATCTATAGCGTTGTCATGGAGGAGTGGTCATCAATGAGGCACAACGCAGTTTTAGATGGAGATACCTTGTGTGAAAGAGGTGTTATCATTGGATGTGGTTTAGGGTTTGCAAGCTCTTAACTTATAAAAGGAAGAGGATGGAAGCATTAGAAGGTTTTTGATGTTTATCATATTTTCTGAATATATGGTCTTGTTGAAGCCTCGAAAATTACTGCTTCAAACATTGAGGGATAACCACCCGATCGGGACCTTAGCACAACTCCTTTTCCGTTTGGTGTTGTGGCTCCGACTGGATATATAGGACCAGTTTCCTAGTAATTTAAATGGGTTGGTAATGGAATGATTGAATGAAGGGAAAATGGGACTAAATGACTGAAATAAAACTATTTAAACTAACTTAAAACTAATAAGATAATTCTAAAACTAACCCGAGCATCAAATGTGAATACAAATTTAAATTTGTTTCAATTAACCAACAACCATAAAAATGTATTATAGCTTAATTGAAATATGTAGTAACAAATAAAGATAACTCTGTTAAAAAAATTAAACAGAGTTATAATAACATATTGCATTCATCATTATATATCGTTTGTATATGCTGTAAAAGATAAATATTTCTACACACTCAGAAATGATATGTATAAAGAAATATTGTAAAGCGAATACACATAAACGATAGCAATTTAAAATAGAATATCACATAACATAAGAAAACTAACAGTGAATAGATAGAAATACCATATCCATCTTGATACTTTCCAATGCAATATGATATCCAAATCTAGCAACTTTAATGTAAAATCAACTCCAAGATACAGAAATGCAATTCTTAAAGGCAATTTCGCACAGAATCACCAGATGTGCCTTTATAAAAAATATAAGAGTCAATTGAGTACATAAATGTAATCTCCAAGTCAAAATATTACAAATTCAAGACCCCTTTCTAAATTCATGAAAGGGGTTTAAATAGGTACTTAACAAAATAACTAAAACTATTCCTACAATCTATCTAAATCAAAAAATCTAGAACAAAAATGCGATCTTGAGGTTAACCGACTCATTGATTATCTGTTGCGTTTGATGTGCCCAGATGGAAAATTTTGAGCATTTCCTTCAATTCTTCTGGATGACTAAGCTTTGAGTGCAACCGCCCTATATATGTGGCATCAGAGAATTCGGGAATGATGCAATCAATGGCATTTGAAAGAAATTTTATTGTTGTTTGTTGACTATGCGGCTTGATAAGATAGGTCCACATTGTATCCCATGATATTCCTTGTAGTTGGCCAATTTTCTGATTTTTATTAATTATTTCTTGTTTCCATCTGTGATCAGTCTCTTTTACCCTAGGTAATTGGCCAGGGGTACAATTTGAAATTAAATTGATTGCATATAGGTTATCTTTCACCAGCTGTGTTACATTGTTCATTATGCTTTTAGCTCTAGATGTAGCTCTTTCTACTTTGATTAAACGTTGTTCCCATTCTGCAAAAATAATTTCTTTATGTCTCTCCATAATCTTGGAAAGATTTGCTTTTCTTCTTGATTCTGAGTCTTGCCATAAAAGAAATTCAGAGATCTTTTCATCAGCTTCATCAAATTCAATTTTAAGACTGACTCCTTCATCTACCAAGGAATATGTTAATTCACATAGGGATTCTGCTTCTGCAACCTTTAGACAAAATTCATTTAATTGTTGAGACAATAACTTGTTTGTTTCCAGGGCTTCATTTTTGAATTGATCCAAATTAGGATAATTCTTAAACTTGTCTAATTTAGATTGAAACATCTTCTCTTGCTCAATCTTTGAAGTCTTCTCATTTTGTAGAAGAGCCTGTAATTTTGCTATTTCTTGATTTAGTTGTTGTTGCTTTTCTAAAGTTTGTTGATCGATCTTTTCCTTTTCAACGGCAAGTTACTCTTCTAATTGTTTAGATTTGAGCTCTCCATCCTACAATCGTTGTTCTAACTGAATGATTTTATGCTGGTTCTCTGTAACATGTTCTTCTAACATGGCTATTTTCACATCCTTTTGCTTCATTAATTGTGTAACTTCAGAGGCCTTGTCTATAGTAGCAGCACTATAGGCACCTGCATATTGGGATAATTTGGTGAGATCCTCAGATGGATTCACCTCAGCATTCTTATAAACAATATTCATAAATTCCACCTGCTATGTCAAAAGTGCATCTTGATAAGTTCTCCTTCTTTTCCTATGTTTTCTCACAACAACCCTATGTTTAGGACTGTAAAATATATCCAAAGGAGGGATTTCTTTTATCTTCAACATGATCTCACCTGTGGGATTTTCAGGGATGATTTCTATATCCTGGTCTTTCATATCATTAACTTGGGGATTATTCTGTTGTCCTATTTGTTGGGAAAATTGTTCATATTGCCTCAGCAAATGAGGAGAAACAATAAGTTTAGTAGCTTCAACTAATTCTTTAGCAGCTTCTTCTCCTCCAAGTTGAGAATTTTAACTATTGTTTATATCACTTTTTGGTGTCTGTTCAGTATTCTTACTGTCTGTGCCTCCATTTTCAGTATGCACATTGGCATCAGTACTTGTGCTTTCTTTTCTTGCCTGGACCGAAGAATATTGTACATCAATCTTAGCAGTTGTTTCTGTCTTTTCAGTATCAACTTTGTTGTTAATATCTTCCTTTTGTAAAACATGATTAGTTCCTGTTACTTCTTTGCCTGATGTATTCCCTGTTTCCTTCTGTTGTGACTCATATTCCTGTATAGAAACTGTCAACTGATCCAAAGGAACTTTGAGTAACCTCTGACTTCTAAATAACAAAAATTTATTCATTTCTTTGGCCTGAAGATTTGACTTGGCCAAATAAAAAACTTAGGACATTTTATCTACAGAAACAAATAAATCATCAAACATATCTAGTTCATGTTCGAACCGAGAAATTGAAACAAAAGTAGTAAAATCATATGCCACCTTCCTAGGATCATATTGCCTCCTTGGGATTGTTGAAAGCTTGAGATTGGTTATCTTAAAAACTTCTTTTTCAGCATGGACAAAATTACTGAGAGTATAGTCACCACATTTAAAAGGAAAAGTAGGCCACATAAGCTTCTTGCTGTTTTTCAAAGTTCTAGACATGCCTTCTACTGTCAACTGATAAGAAATCTCCTATGCTAACAATTTGTCTAGAACATACAAAGGAAGGATGTGTGGTTCTATAATACTTTCGAAAACTCCGATATATGTGAAATTTTCCTCTCCATACCAATCTCCAATTGAGGACAAATCAACTTTAGCTTTGTGGGAAAGTCTAGGAGGGAATCGACCAAAAATGGTTTGATAAATCGGAATAAGAAAACCGTGACAGACTCTGTAAACATGGCTTTTGAAATGCCCCTTCCATAAGAAATTTTGATATATATGAATTGGAACAAGATCTTTAGGGGTCCATTTCCATCCTAATAAGGGGAATTAAGAATTGAAACAAAAGGCATCTAGAATATAATCACAAAAATAAAAAGGAGTGGAATTTCCTGAATTTTTGTCTTTCCTATACTCAAGAATTATATTGGCTATCTTATTAGAAAGAATTACAGCCCAATCCATTATCTCGGAACTAACAGCAGAATGTATTAATGGCACCATTTGTATAGAAAACCTAGCCGAGTTATCATTTCCAAACAATCTACACATCATTGTTGCGGCATAACAGTATGGAGGCAAAAGAGACTTCACAGAGTACATACCTGATGCCTCATGTCTATGCTTTTTAGGAACCCTTTTCCATTCTTTAATTGGTTCTAACTGATTTTCATGATTCGTAGAAAATTCCTTGATAAAATCTTTGTTATAAATTTTCTGTGGGTCTGGAAGGTGGTACATCGCTTTGATGTCCTCTGGTTTGAATGACCTGAATATTGCTCCAGAAGCTGAAACAAAGGTTCTGTCTTTGATAGCCACATTATCAATTACCCATCTAATAATATCATAATATGGAAAAATGTTTGCCCGAGCTGCAACTCGGTGCATAAATGAGTTTGCTAATGCACCAAGAATATTTTCAGAATCAGAATCTTAGTCGTTTTCGTTAGGAACTGTAGCCTTAGCTTCAACAAATTTAGGTTTTTCCTTTTCAAGAAAGTTGTATACATTTTCCCATGTCATCTTACCAAGTCCCTAGCTTGAGGTATCTGTAACCAGCTTAAGCTTTGCTGGTTTCTCCTTAGGCGGCATAGTGAATACAGGAGCTTTTGCAGCGATGGCGATTTTTGATTTCCTGAATCTTTTTGACATTTCAATATCAGGCAGTGTTTCTCTCGTTCAGCGAATGGAAGAATTGGACGTTCTATTGTTCTGCAACAAAGAAAAGCTTTCAGCCAAG
The DNA here is from genome assembly GCA_034641835.2 of Pinus albicaulis. Lineage (NCBI taxonomy): Eukaryota > Viridiplantae > Streptophyta > Pinopsida > Pinales > Pinaceae > Pinus > Pinus albicaulis. The sequence goes on along the minus strand of JAXQQM020080640.1, from coordinate 24,547 downwards.
GTGAAAACGCAATAATGAAAACAGCTATACAACAGAATTTATTCGCTGATTTGCATTTATTATATCTGTGGTTTAAAACTTAAATGCCCTCTAGGGAGCCACATTCATGCATTCAATAACAAAACAAATCGTTATTATTTGTTTTATTTTTGAATTAATGTCAACGTACAATCAGAGATTGGCATATTTCGAAATAAGTGTAAATATATTGTCTTTTAAATCTATGGAATGCAACGAATAATAATATATGAATATTTAAGTTGTATTCGCATCGCGATTCGTTTAAAAGGAAAATGAAATAAGACTTATATAAAATTCTGATTGCGAAGATTGCATTGGGGATTTTCAAATGGAATGAATCGTTTAAGAATTTCTCCAATAATCCGATTGCGATGAGGTGGGGTCCGCGGCGTCGGAGTTTTTCAACCAAATGAATATAATGTATTAATTCTTCTGAAATGTGATTGCGATGAATCGCATCGCATCGGAAGTATGCAAAACAAACATAACACTTTAAAATTTTATCCGAAATGCGATTGCGATTGTATGCCATCGTATCGGAGTTTTAAAAAGTGAAAATAGAATGTAAAGATTTCTCCGATTTTCCGATTTGCGATTAGTGTACATATCAAATTTTGTTAAATATAAATACTTTATAATATTTTGATATGATAAAAAGCTTTTTGTCTCATCGGATCGGAAAGTTTTTAAAGGTTGTACACTTTGTAAATAAAAATATGCGATATGTACTTTTATCGATGAATCTTTTATTTCTAATAAAAATGATCGGATTTTTTCTAAATATTTTATTTCTATATAGAAAGAAAGATAAAAAAGGGGACCTATTTCTAAATGAATTTTATTCTAAAAAATTAAAAATGGGGAGGGTTTTTGTACAGTACAACAGTTCTATTTATACATATATCTTTCTCTTACTATTTAGATGAGATCGAATGTTGTTTAGCATTGGGTGTTCCTGATCGGGAATCCCACCTCTTCACATTGAGTAGCTCTTGGGAGAGTTTGTATTGCATTGTCCACTATCTAGCTTAGGCCCAAGCTTCTTCTTTCAACTACAACACATATCTTGTTGAGGGTTTGGTTGTTTTTTCAAGCTGCAGGAAGTGGAGATTAGATCTTTCAGATCTAGTCCATTTTAGTGCTTCTTTTCAGTGGAGGAGGGTTTTACTTCATTGGGAGGACAATATTGAATATATTGAGCATCATTTTCAGATCTTGGCATGATTTCAACCTCATTTGGTCCCTACTACGTAGTATAGATCCAGATCTGCGTTATTTCTGTAGTTTCAGTTGCAGGGTGGTTCAACACACCATTTGGAGAGTGATTTTCTAAGTTTTGGGGATCTTCCCTTCACTTTGGAGATATGTTTGAGGAGGCTATTCTATTTCCTATATCAGTTCAGCCCCACTTTCCAGACTTGAATATTTCAGTAGATTTGTAGTCTTAGATCTCAGATCTACACTTTGTACTTGGTGTTTCGCTGAAAACCCCAAGGGGGTTGATTAGAGGAGCTTGTATAGTGCATGGATCTGCTATAGATCTAAATTTTTATGCACATATTTTCTCTAGATATGATGTGTAATATACAGATGTTGCAGAGCCAATTAAATAATGTTGTAAGGCTTTTCCAGTCTTTATGTATGGTTGCAGCACCTCATTTTTAGGGATTTCTTTCACTAGAGGCTTTCTTTTCTTTTCATGCATCTTATGGGCCATGTTTTACATATATTTTTCAGTTGTAATGACAAATGAAAGGTCTCCATATTGGCCTCCTAATTTATAAAATATGATTTGTGTTATTTATCTAGCATTCTGCATTGTATTTTTGCATTCCCCATTTGGGAATATTACACCTTACATTATTATTGTTAGGTCGACTAAGATTATATTGTGACCCCATGGACTCCTATATATAGAAAGGAGGTTTTTTCATTCGTATCATCCAATAATTGTTCATTTATGTAATGTAAGGAGGTTTCCCCCTTGAAGTGGTTGATTTCTAAGGCGTTGATCTCTCTTTTCTTCTATATTTGGAGTTGGTTTCATAGCATTTGCTATCAGAGCTTTGGATTCTAGGGTTTCTCTACTCCAAACAGGTCATCGTGGAATTTTATCTATAACTTTTTTCTACGATTTTTTAGACACTAAAAAAAACCATTTCAAAGAAATCTTGATGAGCTTCGTGTAAAAATTTTAGACCTTAGTTCGCAATATTTTCGGAGATATGATCTGTGGATGTTAAGGTTTTTGTAGGCTCCCGAATTTCATCTAAAAGAGGAGACCTTGGGAAAATCATCATAACTCTCTCTCTGAGAATCAGATTGGAATTATGTAAAAAGTGACCGAAATCACAGGGACTATAGTTTCATCTGTATCAATTTTAGATCCGAAGGAGGAAAAAATGACACGCGGCACACTATACAAGTTCACTCTACTAAACTAGTACATAATTAGGTCATTGTGGGAGATTGGGCATAAATTTGCCTTGAAGAATCCAAATCAGGTCAGACCTATGGCATTCAAAATAAGATTCAGATGGATACTACATGGCTGGATTTCAGATATTGAAGATCTGAAATCACAGAGATAATTCAATTTCAATATCGAGCTCCTCAAATGCAAGAAAATGGTGTGTATTTTTTTTCAAATTGCATAAGTCTTGCTTGAAAAATCAGTTTTAAGTGATTCCAAGGGCATATTTAAGAATATATATCAGTATTGGGTTCTAAAATCCCCCCTAAAAATAATTCAACACCTATTAAGCCCTCAGAAATTTATACTATGACGCATGAAGACGAAGAATTGCAGTATGATATATCAAAATTACGGAACCAAGTGCAACAAATTTGGATCTTACAAAGAGCAATCAAAGATGAAATAGATGACTTAAAATAAAAAATGAAGGATAATTTGGACAGTTTGAAGGATCAAATGAAAGCTAATATGGATGATAAATTAGTGGAATATCACATCAAGCATCAACAACAATTTATCCAACTCTCAAAGGATAACCTAAATTTGGTGCAGAATTGAATGAAACAACATCATCGCAGTGAAAGAAGTTTTGAAGCAGTCACAGAAACAAGAACTCGACAACTACAAATTGATCAATTTCAGAGTATATTAGCGAGTGGAAGAACTTACCCATTGAATATTCCACATGAGAGGATGAGAATTTTATACATAAGCACCAAGAAATAATCAAGCGTTGACGACAACACTTGTTTGAAGGAGAGGGGCATGTTAGGTCCCTATATTACTAGTGCAGTCCCTTATTTTTGTTAGTGTAGCCCCCTTATTGTTCTTGTTGTACCCCTATAGTCCCCATATTGTTATTATTGTTCCCCATAAAACCCAACTATTTTTATTATTGTGCCCTTACATTATTATTGTTAGGTTGATTGGGATTATATTGTGACCCCATGGACTCCTATATATAGAAAGGAGGTTATGTCATTTGTATCATCCAAGAATTTTTCATTTATGTAACATAAACGAGGTTTCCCCCTCAAAGTGGTTGAATTCTAAGGCGTTTATCTCTCTTTTCCTCTATTTTTGGAGTTGGTTTCATAGCATCTTCAACCAACCAAATTCTCCCAAAACAAAATTAGAAATTGATTTTCTCGTGCAAATTTAGATCTCCATTTTCTGCTAATTTTTAAGCATATTAAATATATATATTTGGTTAAGTTAATTCTCCCATATTTTTTTCCTTGATTCTAGCTTCCTAACGAGCCATCTTGGGCCTCATTTGGCTACGTAGAACTCAAGATATGACTCTATAAAGTCAAAGTATCAAAACTATTAGTTTGTCGGAAAATAACATGCCTAGGAAAATTATTTAATTTTATGTTTTCTAATAAAGTTCTAATAATTATCTAAAATAGAATAACAAATTATAGATACAAATTAAAATAAAACAAAGTTTCATAAATATAAACAACTAACAATTATTTGAAACAAAATATAATTAAATTTTAAATATTTTTTTTGTTAAAAAGAAATAAATTATATTATATTCAAATCATATTCCCCTGGTCCTTGGTCCTTTTGGTCCTTGGGTCCCCAAGTGTTTTTAGAAATTGCAATTAGAATTTCCTCTAGGGAATTTTTATTTAATTTTTGTTTTTTATTTTCATTCGTTTTGATCTTTATTAACACTTATGGATGCAATGTTTAATCTATACATATATGTTCTTGCACCTGGTAGTTTTGTAGAATAATTAATTAGGAATTATTTAAAAAATAAATAATTATTAATATTCAAAATTTAATTAAAAAAAATACAATTAATTAATTAAATGAATTATATTAATAAATAATAATTACAGTCAAGTCTCGCTAGCACAACTAGGTTGAGGATGAGCCTTGTCAGCAAGGCGACCCAGGATCAAACCTCACAGGGGTGGTTATGCCATGTGCTAGGGGGAGGATACATGCATAAAACTCCAGTCAGTATAAGGGCTGGTGCGGCCCAGGCTGGGTGTAATCCCTAGGTGACTTTGACGGCATAGATGCCCCTGGGTCGCGACTTCTTATGCCACAGGTCAAGCCTGGAGGATCACAGACAACTTGACAGACAAACAATAATTACATATTGAAATTAATTAAATTAATGAAATAAAGATAAAATACAGTTTGTACATATTCAGGTTTAGCTGGTGAAAATCGCTCAAACTTTGGACAAGCGTCATTTTCAAACCATAAGTCCAAATGAGACTAAATGAAAACCGATGAGAAGATGATGAGAGGTCGCACACAATGAATTTATAAAAATAGAAAACCAAGGAAAATAAAATTCCTTCAAAAAATAACAAAATGAATACATGAAGTGAAATGACCAAAATTTACATAGTGGGTACACATGATTATTATGAAGATAATAAAGTAAAAATGGGGGGTTGTTGCTTTTCCATAATAATGGTGAAACATTAGGAAGAAGCAGTTATCTCTGGTTTAAAAGATAATAGGTACAAATTTACCAAAAGGTTGAAATGATGAATATTATCGAGCCTTCAAACATTAAAAAAATTTCAATGGGTCCAACATTAATAAATCAAGCAATATAAGTTCTAAAAAGACAAGTACCTGAAACAAACTAAGTCTAAAACCATGAATCCACATTTTTAAGGAAACATTCATTTTTTAAATTTACCTCATGTGAGTGAAAAAAGAGGTACATATAGGATGTTTTTAAGAAATCATACATCCATTGATATAAATAATCTCCTTTACCCAACATCTCTTTGCTACCAGCGAGCATCCATAGCCTCAACGAAGTTGTCTTAGTACCACACAAGCATAGCCCCACTGCTAGTGAGTATGTTCAATACTTGCGCTTCCCACACCTAAGTGCTTTCAACTCTCTTTTACCACCCTTTTGATCAACTTTAAAAATAGAGAATTATTTTTTTGCAATTGGGTGAAGAGGGCAGGGTACTACAAGAGATTTTAAAGGTAGTGGACATAATATTCATAAAAATTTAACTACCACATCTTTCCCTGCAACTATCAATCTAAAGGATTTTTATGTAAATTAAAAAGAATGGGCGAGATTCAATGAGTTAGTCTCAAGCCAGTTCTTTGTTTCGAAAAATGAACTCTATCACTTGGAAAATATGAATGTTCTTCCATGGGAAAGGAATTAAGGTGAGATTACTTATAATTCATTAAATATATCCTTTAAGGTAAATGAAAACTCATGAAATTGACAAATTAAAAGTCTCCCATGCATGCCAACCAATGTTGAGTAAGAAAATTTCTTCTATATAAATCTTGGTAATGTCACTATTAACACTGGAAAATCGTACAACAGAAGACGACATTATCTAATTTCAAGCAAAATGATTTCCAGGGTTGGAAGACATTACAAAATTTGGAAATTATTTTAAAATCTCTAAGGTCTGAGGAAAAATCAAATTTGAATAAGTCCTAAATTATTTTACGTGCATTATCCTTCGTGAAGAGCGCCTTTGTGTGCCTTATGGTCGGAAATGCGTGCAATACTAAGAATAGAAAAATGTCGCTTTCCAAGACCACAAAAAGCAAACGACAAGTAATTCCTCACTTGAAGTCACCTAAGGACAGCCACCAACGCATCCTTAAACATCAAGTGAGCACACAAAGGAATCATACCCCTCCCTTGGGTCACCATTCATAATGTACCAAGGGAGGGAAGGAGGATTTGAAATCTCCTATATAAGGCCACCATGAGATGAAGAATGTGTGAACACATTGTTATGCTGGCCAGAATTTCCCAAGCAATACCAGCAGTGTGTGATCTGGAGCTGAAGATAGAGGGGACTCAATTTTTGGCCATCCAACAAGTTCAGTCCAACATAGTAGAGAGAGGGGGAGACTGCACTGAGGCAAGCTTGGGATATAAACATCCTTGCATCTGGACTTAGAACCCATGTTCTAGGGGCCTTTTGGAAAGAGGGTAAAGTTTCACTCTTATTACTACTAGCGCTCAATAAGAGGGGCCTAGAGCCATTGTTCGTATTACTGTTGTTGTTTTCCTCTTTTCATAGCTCGCGTTTATTTGTTTTAGTTTTAGTTTATATATGCATGTTATTTCTCTATCTAGTATGCTTATGATTCTAGCTTGTGTTAGCTCCCCATAATTTGTTAGATTGGCAAGACCAAATGAACAGGGGTAACATCAAACCAATATTTGGAGTCCTAGGACCTAGCCTTCCTGGACTCAGAGAGGACTCTCTCTAATGTTTGCTTGTAAATTTTTTTAACTTGATAGCTTTTAGGTTTTGATTTTAGGCTAGTTATAGGGATTAAGATTTTCTTGTTTGTTTGTTTTTGTTGGATAAGTTGTCAAGAAGAATATGTATATTAAGAGAGGATCAATCCATTGGGCTATGGAGTCTGAAAAGGTCTTGAAGAGTGAAAAAATAGTGCAAGGGTGTTTCATAGGACAAGTAAATAGACCAAATGAATCCAAGTAGGTTTTGAGTGAGTGGAATGAACATGGAGGTGTGAATATAGTAGGTTAAGGGGAAATCAAGGATCCTTTAACAAACTAATAACAAGGAAAAGCTTTCAGTATGATTAGCATAGTAAAAAATTGAAGAGAAATGAAGGATTCTTCAACCAAACAATACTAAGCAGGCCTTAGAGCAATAAATGAGTAAACTTAGAGACCAGTTAAGGATTCTATGAAACTTACTTGCAAAAAATTAGATTTTCAACATAACATCTCAGTAAAACTAAAGATCACTTAAGAATCCATTAGTTAGACTTCAAGGAAGAAAACATAAAGATCAAAGGATGCAGACAAAGCAGGGTGCCAAAAAGACATATCCTACTCTAATATTTCTATCCCATGATCAAATAAACAGAATGAGAACTGAGAAAAACATGTACAAAGATGGAATACATCACCATTCAACAAATATTTATGAATCCTAAGAATGAGATCAATCCACATTTGCTCGGTCCAAATCCATCACAAAACATCAAAGCCATTTTCACAAATAAACTCAGAGATTATATCATATTATGCTCAGCAACCAACCAACAATTGCAATGATGCCTCAAGGCTCTATTTAACCAGCAAGTGAGGTGTTAGGTCCCTATATTATTAGTATAGTCCCTTATTTTTATTAGTGTAACCCCCTTATTTTTATTATTGTACCCCTCTAACCCCCATATTGTTATTATTTTGCCCTTAAATTATTATTGTTAGGTCGGCTAGGATTACATTGTGGCCCCATGGACTCCTATATATAGAAAGGAGGTTTTGTAATTTGTATCATCCAAGAATTATACATTCATGTAATGTATTGGAGGTTTCCCCCTCGAAGTGGCTTATTTCTAAGGTGTTGATATCTCTTTTCTTCTATTTTTGGAGTTGGTTTCACAACATTTGGTATCAGAGCTTTGATATTCTAGGGTTTCACTGCTCCAAACATGTCATCGTGGAATTTTCGCTATAACTTTTTTTCTACGAAGGTTCAGAATCGGAAATGTTTTGAGTGCGAATAAAAAATCCTGAGGAACATCGTCGCAAAATTTCAGAGCTTGGTTCGCAATATGTTCGAAGATATGATCTATGCAAGTAAGGTCATTTTGCAGGCTCCTAAATGTAACCTAAACAGGTCATCGTGGTATTTTCATAATATCCTTTTTTCCACGAAGGTTCAGAAGCTGAAATTTTTAGAGTACGAAGCCGAAATCTTGAGGAACATGGTCACAAAATTTTAGATATTGGTTCGCAATATTTTCGGAGATATGATTTGTGGAAGTTATGGCTTTTTCAGGCTTCTTAATTTCATCTCAAAGAGGTGATTGTGGTAAAATATTCATAGATCTCTCTTTGAGCTTCGGATTGGAATGCTGTAAAAAGTGACTACACTTAGACAGCTGTAGTTTTTTTTCTATCAATTTCAGAGCCAAAGGAGGAAACATTGACACGTGACAAGTCGTACAAGTTCGCTCTACTGAACCAGTCCAAAATTGGGTCATTGTGGGAGATTGGACATAACTTTGTCTTGAAGAATCCAAATCAGATCAGACCTGTGGAATTTGAAAGAAGCTTTAGAGGGCTACTACAAGGCTGAATTTGATATATTGAGTATCTGCAATTATAGAGATAATTCAATTTCAATATTGAGCTCCTCAAAAGCAAGTAAAAGGTGTGTATTTTTTTTCCGAATTGCATAAGTCTTGTTTGAAGAATCAAGTTGAATTGATTCCAAGGGCATATTGTAGAATAGATATCAGTATTGGATTCTAAAATGGCCCCTAAAAAAAATTCAACACCCATTAAGCCTTTAGAAGGCTCTACTATGACTCATGAAGACGAAGAATGGCAACATGACATATCAAAATTACAAGAGCAAGTGCAACAAATTTCGCTCTCACAAAGAACAACAAAAAAGAAATGGAAGTTTTGAAGAAAGGCGTGGAAAATAAGATGGATGGTTTGCAGAAAGGCATGGAAGCTAATATGAATGGCTTGGAAGCTAAGATGGATGGCATGGAAGTGGGCATGGAAGCTAAGATGGATGACATGGAAGCTAAGATCGATGAAAAAATGAAAGACAACATGGAAAACATGAAGAAGGATCTAAAAGTATACATCGAAGGTTTGGAAAAGTTGATACAATAAATGTTTCCTAATGATGAAAAGATAGTAGAGGAAACTCATGATGAGAACAAAATAAATGTTAATCGTGATTTCATAAACTCTAACGTTGGAGGCAAGAACCACCATATTCCAAAAATGGATATGAGGAAGTTTGATGGAAGGGATCTTGTAACATGGATACTACAGATGGAGCAATATTTTGATCTCAATAATGTGCAAAACACACAAAAGTTACACTTTGGAACTTTACATTTAGAACAAAATACATTTGTATGGTATCGATGGCTTTGCTCTCGTAAAAAAAATTTCACTTGGTCAATTTTTACGGATGACATGATAGCACATTATGAGGATACAAAGAGCAACACTTTCTTTAGCCAATTGATAAATCTCAAACAAAAGTGTTTAGTGGGGGAGCACATTGAGGACTTCCAAAAATTGAATATAAGGGTAACTGATCTTTCAGAGGAACACAGGATCGATCTCTTCATAAGTACTTTAAAGGATAACATCCAACATGAAGTTCACGTTTTGGAACCTGATTCATTGGAGAAGGCATTTAGGTTGGCAAGAAAAATTGAATGTAAAATTATGGCGAAAAGGAAGCCTACCACTCACTTCTATAAAGATGGAAGTGTTGCTATTCCTATATTTCCACAACCTACAAGGTTGACACCACAATAATTGGAATAAAAAAGAGCAAAAGGGGTTTGCTACAGTTGTGATATAAAATACACTAAAGGTCATAAGTGTGCTGAGAAGATATTATTTTACATAGATTGTGAAGAGGAAGAAGAAAATGAACAAGCAGAGGATATACACCAGGAACCAGCCCTAGAAAAAGAAGAAATGAGTCCGACCATATCGTGTAATGCATTGGCAAGAATTACCACTCCCCAAACTCTCAAGATAGAAGGACATATCAAGAAGAAAAACGTAATAGTGTTGATTGATTCAGGTAGCACCCATAATTTTATTCATTGTAAGGTAGCCAAGGAATTGAATTGTTTCCTATACCCAGCACCAGAATGTCAAGTGATGGTTGCAAATGGAGGAACTATAAATTGCTCGGGAAAATGTCATAATATCAAGCTAACCATGGGGGAATATGTATTGACTAGTCCAATGCTTTCCATTCCTATGGGAGGTGCTGATGTTGTACTAGGAGTACAATGGTTACAATCTTTGGGGACGGTAGCTTTTAATTTTCAAGAACTTTTCTTGAAATTTTTTTTAGAAGGAAAGGAAGTTGAATTACGGGGTATTGCAAGGAAGCCAGGAAAGATAATAATCTCTAATGTCATGACAAATATTCTAAATAAATAACAACGAGGCATAATTGCAAAATTGTGCTCATTAGAAGTTCCAACATCAAAATCATCTATTTTTGCAGATCTCCAAAAATTCTTGGACAATCATTCCAAGGTTTTTGAAACTCCAAAAGGACTCCCACCTATTCATGATCATGATCATGCTATTCATTTGATTCCAGGAAGTGTTCCTCCAAACATCAGGCCTTATAGATATCCTTATATCCAAAAGAGCGAAATTGAACGTATGATTGCAGAAATGTTAGAGGCGGGTATAATTCAACCTAGTCAAAGTTCTTTCTCTGCTCCTGTAGTATTGGTACACAAGAAGGATGGATCATGGCGAATGTGTCTGGATTATAGGGAGCTCAATAAGTTCACCATTAAAGATAAATTTCCCATTCCTGTGATTGATGAATTATTGGATGAATTACATGGAGAAATTTATTTTACCAAGTTGGATCTTCGTTCAGGATATCATCAAATTAGAATGAAGACTGAAGATATTCCGAAAAAAAAATTTCGAACTCATGAGGGTCATTATGAATTTTTGGTCATGCCTTTTGGCCTTACCAATGCACCTTCTACATTTCAAGGGTTGATGAATTCCATTTTCAAACCCTTTCTTAGAAAATTTGTGCTAGTATTTTTTGATGAAATACTAATCTATAGCAGGTCTTGGAAAGATCATGTTCAACATGTTGACAAGGTGCTCAAACTATTGTAGGAGAAACAATTATATGAAAAAACATCCAAATGTTTCTTTGGAGCACAAGAGGTGGAATATCTAGGTCATATTGTATCTCACGAGGGTGTTAAGGTAGACCCTAAAAAAATTAAAGCCATTAAGGATTGGAAATTCCCCACAAACATAAAGCAATTGCGAGGATCTCTCGAGTTAACAGGGTATTATCACAAGTTTGTTAAGAATTATGGGAGAACAATTGCACCTCTAAAAACATTATTGAAGAAATATGCATTTTCATGGACTCCTAAAGCAACTAAGGCCTTTGAACATCTTAAAGAGGCAATGTGCCTAGCACCGGTCTTAGCTACACCAAACTTCACAAAAACCTTTATTGTGGAATGTGATGCCTCAGGAAATGGAATTGGTGTTCTTTTAATGAAAGAAGGAAGACCCATTTATTTTGAAAGTTTTCCAATCAAAGGAAAGTATTTACATAAACCTATTTATGAGAAGGAAATGTTAGCAATACTGCACGCACTAAAGAAATGGTGAACTTACCTAAGGGGAAGACACTTCAAGGTAAAAATTGATCGTGATAGTCTTAAACACTTTTTGGAACAAATACTATCTTCAAAAGAGCAGCAAAAATGGGTCACAAAGATGTTGGGTTATTACTTTGAAATAATCTACAAAAAAGGGAAGCTAAATGTTGTTGTAGATGCACTCTCAAGAAAGAATGAAGAGGTGGAAGCATTGCTTTGTGCCATTTCTATTATCCAACCAGATTGGATAACTAAAGCAAGAGATGAATGGAAGAAGGACGAAGAAATGTGGACACTCTGTTGGGCCATAATTGTAATCTACGGATAAAATACGCTTCCCTAGACCGATGTCTAGTCTAGAAAAACAGGTGAAAGACTGCACTGCCCTTTTTCCTAACTCAGAACAGATACACAAAGAGGATTGGATGCTTACTTGTTTGAGTCACTTCCAAATGGCTCCTTTCTGTCGCTTCCACTACAACTTCAAATTCAAGCGGTTTCAAATAGCTGAATGCTTCCTGCAAGAAAGAACATTGAAACAACAAAAGATGCAATAATATAGATATCTATTCAAGTTAATTAGCCAAATAATTTAAGCATAAACTACATTCATCAACCAAGATCTTACAACATGGAAAATCAAAGTAAACATAGATGCATGTAGGGAAACACAAGAAGTACTCTTTATTGATGATAGAAGGAGAGGTTACAACCTAGTGACTGATTTGCTATGACCTTCCAGCAAAGTTCCCAAGTCTCGTCATAGCATAAGTCTCTCCAGCAGCAGCTCCACAAATCAAACTCTCTATTGAAAATTCTCCAGCATTTCTCTAATCAAATTCTTCCTCCTTGAACACTTAGATCTGTGTTCAATTTATAGATGAACTGTAGGTTGTTTTGCAATAAATTTCACTCCAAAAACATGCAAGACATGTTTTCCAATCATGTAGATGTCAAATGGACACTTGGATCCGAAGCATGACACATGTGAACCCTTCTAGAAGACACTGGCCAAGTGGAGATTCTGGAACAATGATAATTTCGCTCCCAATGTGACCAACGCACCTTTGAATTTTAGGAAGTGCTTTGCAGAGCAGCCTTGAACGGGACTACCTGCATATGCAACGCACTTAGGCCCCTTAGATCCTGCATTGGTGAGCTCCCACATGTTAAATAATAAGCTTCAAACCATGGAAAAGCCTTTGTTACACAGTAATTTTTCACCGTCCCTGCAATTCCCCGTCCTGCACATTGGAGGGCTCAATCTGTGACCTGTGAGTAGTGACATGACCTGAAAACACTTTTATGGCATCCCCCTGGACATGGAATTTCATTCTCCTGAAGAAATCTCCTTGTAAAAAACCCTAAAAATAGCCTTTTCATCCTTGGCGCGACTAGCTAGTGTTATACCTGCGCCAATGGAGGAAATCCTCCAAAGACAGAGTGCCAATTGGCGCGCCCTCTTTGAAGGATTTCCTCCATTGGCGCGGGTATAACACTGGCTAGTCGCGCCAAGGATGAAAAGGCTATTTTAAGGGTTTTTTAAAAGGATATGTCTTCAGGAGAATGAAATTTCATGTCCAGGGGGATGCCATAAAAGTGTTTTCAGGTCATGTCACTGCTCACAGGTCACGGAATGAGCCCTCCAATGTGCGGGACGGGGAATTGCAGGGACGGTGACAAATTACTGTGTAACAGCCTTGCTTTGATGAAAGTCTTTGTTTGATTCATGGTGTTTCCTGTCTTAGGGAATATAGAAACTAAGATGATAGGGAATGATAGAACCTTTGATCATCAGTCCTGGAGATGATTCCCAGTTAACCAGGTCATTGGGAATGGTGCCCAAATTGACCTATAACAATTTCCCCCTAAAGCATGAGATCCAAATAATAAGAACATTTGATTGAGATGCTTTACACTGTGATGAGCCTGGAAACAAAGCGGAACGGTTACCTGCATCAATCTTACAATAAATTACATCATGATAAATCCTCTATTGATCATAATTGTTGAGGGTAGGCATTCCCATAGTCAACACATAAAACAATCTAATAACATGTACATAATTCAGAAAGTCGTCTACATTGGAATTTTGCCCAAATGCAGACATCGCCTACGGATATAGGCCCATGCTTGGATGACAATATGTATGTAAGGTTACCATACAGATGATGTGTACAACAATCTTGAAATCGCGGCTCGGATGGCTGAAACTAGATCCGGGGTCTTCTTATCTCATTCACTCGATCATTCGGGTACAATTCTAGCCATGCGAATATATGATTTGTCGTCGAACATGGAAATACATCGTTTGATTACCAGCCAATAATGAAAGTTGTTAACAAACGTGAGAGAAACACCATTAATGAAAATGGCCCTCAAGGTACTACAGTACATTTCGTAAGGCGTGAATAGATGATTTGATGTCGAACGCCAAACAAAATATTTCGGTCAAAAGTCCAGAAGCGAGGATCTTGTCGATACTGTAACAAGCCTCATGGTACTGGAATCTGATGTTTCTAAGTGAACTTCCTGGATATTGATTTTTAGTGGACAGTAAGTCACCTTATTGCAAAACTGGAGTTATTGATTTCGAAGACAAGGGTATGACTTGATATAGCAATTGTCAGGGATAACGGTCATGAAAATGAAGGTTTATGAGTATTGCATATGGATGAGTTCTAAATCACTGGATGACTTCTCTTGAACATATCGGCGACATTGTGATAAGTTGGCAGCAATGACCCAAAACTGAAGTGAAGGTATGATGAACCATAGGTGTGAATGAACTGTCAAGATGATTACCCAACCCAAGCAGTCATGGACATGGAGTGAAAGAAGTGTCATGTTCAAGAGCGACTTGCTACGAAAAAGAAACTTTGCTTGCTTTTCCCAAATTTTCCCCAGTCATTTGTCGACCAGCACCTCTTTATTTTTTAAAAGCTTGAGGAGGATAACATTTGCTTGATCTATAATTCAACACTTCGGGCGAATAAAGAATTAAGTATCGCTATTTAATAATTTAAGGAGTCTAGCGATGAATGAAACTCGATTCTTGCCATGATTGACAAGCCCGTTGCTATTTTATGTTTTAACGAGCTTAACGAAAGTGATAGCCCGATCCTTTTTCATGTTTAGAGAGTCTGAAAAAGAGGACGAAAGAGGACTCCAAAAGTACTTTTTCGTAAATTTGTCTCTCAGATCCGAAAAAGTGTACAATAATATCTAAAAGAACCTCTTTGGTCATGTTTAACAAAGGTATTCCTTTTTCGTAAATAATCCATCTCAGTCCGGAAAAGGGTTAAACTTATACTGAGTAGATATCAATTCATTTATTTTAACGAGCTCGAAATGACAAGTGCTTGACAATATTTTCACATTATCGGAGTATGAAAAGAGCTGAAAGAAGACTCTAGGGGTTCCTTTTTCGCTGTTATAGAAGCTCGAAAAAGAGATAAAAGTGCGCTTCAAATCCTTTTTCGTTTTTAACAAAGCTCGAAAAATAAGGAGAAAAAGCATGCTTTGTGGTCAATTCTTTCTTGAAATAAATCTGCATGATTAACATGTTTGTCAGTTGTATTTCCTGTTCAGAACAACATCAAATGGATTAAAAATATCTGTTTCATGATAAAAAAACATAGTAAAACCATAGTCATAGCAATAAATTTAACTTGCAAGTAATTAAATTACTATATAAAGCAGTTTCACTATTCATTTTTACCATTCCATAGTTACTATTTTCATTTTGGAGCTCTGAACTTGATTTTTCCTCCGAACTTCAGTCGTTGATTGCGGTCGTTTTAGTGGACGGATTTCATCACCGTTTTATCTAGGTCAGTAGTAAAAACCTCCTCTTTCTTTCAATATTCATTTCATTACCATCCCTTGAAAATTTTTAGGGTTTTGAGGCCCCTAGGGTAAATTTTGCCTAAAATGAGGGCAACGCACTCCTGAATGTTGAAACTTGCATTGCATAGTAGGTACAGTGAAGTGTACCTGCATGTGCAACGCACTGTCTCAGCTCAGGGAGTGCGTTGGGCACAGTTGAAGTTTTTTGTTTTCATGTTGTGTCCAAAATTTGCCTAGTTTTTTGCAATGAATGGTATCTAATGGATCTTATGGTTGATTTTTAGGTTTCCATTGGATAAAAATGATGATTACATGGAGAGAAAGAGAACATGAAGAACAAGACATGATTTCCTTGAATGATCTAGGTACTGTAAGAGCTTTAAGAGATTGCGGGCTACTTAAGTACTTCAAATTGTCGGGAATAAGGCAACAGATAGAACTCTTGGAGTTCCTTGTTCGAGCATGGGATCCAACGATAGAGGCATTTCACATAAAAAATCAAGTGTTTTCCATAACAGTTGAGGATGTGTATTTTCTCACAGGTTTGTCGAGGAGAGGTTCGGCCATTTCACTCACAGGATCTACCGTTGGAGGAGAAACAATGAGGGATTATGTTATGTAGTATTGCTATCCGGGGTCAGAACCTGGAAAATATGGAAAAATAAACATCTGTGATGTCAGGGATTTTCCTTTGAGAACCATCTTATTCACGATTTCTAAACTAGCTGGCATCGTTACACTCCATGTAGCAAACAGGTCGTATATGCAGTATGCGTTGGAATGTTTAGAGCCAACAGTTTTCAACTGGTCTGAAGCTGTTCTATCTCAGATAAAGGAACAACTAAATAAAGAAAAGGGTGGAAGGAAGAAAAATTTCAGTTATGGCTCCATCCTTATCTCTTTTGATTTGGAACAGATTCCAATGATGCAGCCACAACATGTAACATTGGATATATCTAGTCCTAGAGATCCTCGAATGCAGAGATGGGTAGAACTCATGGGTCGGCATTCAGGCCAATTGACCGTTGTGTTCTTGACGGCATTCTTCGCCTAGTTCAAGCGACAGATCGTCGCCATCGATGAGTATGCATATGCAGGCATCGACTTCTGAGGAGATCCAAATCTAGTTTTACTAGAAGGCGCTCAGTGGGGTGCAATAGGTAAGATTGATTTGACCATGTTTTTTTTATTTTTATAAGGTTTATAAAAAAAAAATTGTGTTTTTATTTCTTTCCAAGACTAAAAAAAATGTTTTAATGTAATGCAGATATCGGTCTCGTTGAACCAGTAGAGGAACCAGAGCGCGAAGCAGATGCACCGGCAGAGAGGGTTGTCGGGAGAGCAGTCCTTCAGGACCTTGATATGGTTGAGACTCTTGCTGAGCTCCAGCAGCACATAGAGGGATTGAACTTTAGGATTCTGGATTTCCGGATCGAAGAGCTTCCCATGCGACTGCAGTGACACATAATTGGGGTTCCTAACCATTGGATGCGGTTGCTCCGTAGGATTGCTAGATCTATAGCGTGCTATCATGAGCACCACTAGTTTACTTATGAATTTTTTGCATACATTTTGAGGTCAGCTGACCAACGTGTCTTGGGCACAAATTTTGTAAAAAAACTATAACTATATATCTATATGTTTTCAAAGCTTTTCCTATGTTTAATGCGCAATCCTATTCAATGATGTGAATGTTTTCTTTACCTATGTCGCAAATGTCTGTCTAAAACTTGGTTAGCTAATGAATTAGTTAAAGTGTTCAAATTTCTGGAAATGTGTTGATATTGAATGAAATCAAAATGTCTCTCCAAAAGTCGAACTCTTAGGAACAACCTAAGAAGTGTTGGATTTCTAACAGTATAAATACTAGTAAGTTGTAGTACCACAAGTTGTGAGTCTAACCTTATGATTATGCGGTTAATATCAAATGAAATGGAATCAGAGAGAATTTCAATCAACGCGTTATACTTAGCGATATTATTCGTCGATCTACCAATACAAATCCCTTGAAAACTCACTAAATCGTCGTTCGGAGCGAAAATGGCCCACGCTACAAAGGATAGATTCTGCGTACTAAGACTAGCACCATCAACATATCCAACAAATGGTTCCGAAGATTCAGACATCTGCCATAAAATGTAAAGCGGATTACTAACATCAAGAAAACTCTAAAATACAAATTAAGATAGTGAATGCAAATCAACAGCATATAAACAATATAATACAAAAAATTACTACGCTCATGATTAAGCATAGCAATGTTTAAGATACAACCCATTTCTAGGTTGTGCCAATGGAATCCCATCTTAATCAACTAACTCGTAGGCACCCTTAGAAAGAAATATTTTGAAAATGTAGGGGCCATGCCATAACGGCTCGAATTTCCCTGTACCAATTACATCAGCTTCCTGGTCATAAAGAAGGACCAAGTCGCCCTATGAGAAGATGCGAGGCTAGACATTTTTGTTGTATTGTGCCTTTATACATCTCTTGTGCGCTTCGTTGGCCAATTGGGTTTCACGACGTGTTTCATCTAGATGGATGAGGTTAAGGAGACGCGCTTCTTCTTCTGAGGTGTTAGGTAACAATTCTATCACGAGTTTTAACGATGATATTTCGCATTGGATTGGCAAGATAGCTTCCAGACCATACACCAATTGAAAAGGAGTAAATCCGGTTGTGTTTCTCATCGAGGTTCAATACGCCCACAAGGCGAAGTACAAGATCAAGTGCCAGTTCCTTTTACGGAATCCTATCATTCATTGAAGAATTCATTTAAGAATTTTGTTAATAGCCTCAAATTTTCCATTCGATTGTGGATAATAAGGAGTAGAATTATCATGTGACAATCCTAACTTGGCTGTCAATTCAGACATCATATGGTTGCAAAAATGCTTCCCATGATCTGTAACTATAGCCTGTGGGACCCCAAACCATGCAATAACATGGTAGAAGAAAAAAAATGTAGCTGTTTGTCCTGTGTTATTGAATGTAGGCATCGCTTCGGCCCATTTGGTAAAATAGTCAACTATGACAATGTAGGGGCCCTTAGCAAGAAATCTTTTGACAATGTAGGGGCCATGCCATAACGGCTCGAATTTCCCTGTACCAATTACATCAGCTTCCTGGTCGTAAAGAAGGACCAAGTCGCCCTCTGAGAAGATGCGAGGCTAGACATTTTTGTCGTATTGCGCCTTTATACGTCTCTTATGCGCTTCGTTGACCAATTGGGCTTCGCGACGCGTTTCATCTATATGGATGAGGTTAAGGAGACGACTTCTTCTTCTAAGGTGTCAGGTAACAAGTCTATCGTGAGTTTTAACGATGATATTTTGCATTGGATTGGCAAGATAGCTTCCAGACCATACACCAATTGAAAAGGATTAAATCCGGTTGCTTTTCTCACCGAGGTTCGATACGCCCACAAGGCAGAGTACAGGATCAAGTGCCAGTTCCTTTTACGAACTCCTATCATTCGTTGAAGCATTCGTTTATGAATTTTGTTAATAGCCTCAACTTGTCCATTCGATTGTGGATAATAAGGAGTAGAATTATCATGCGACAATCCTAACGTGGCTGTCAATACAGACATCATATGGTTACGAAAATGCTTCCCATGATCCATAACTATAGCTTGTGGGACCCCAAACTGTGCAATAACATGGTTGAAGAAAAAAAATGCAGTTTTTTGTCCTATGTTATTGAATGTAGGCATCGCTTCGGCCCATTTGGTAAAATAGTCGACTGCGACAATGTAGGGGCCCTTAGCAAGAACTCTTTTGACAATGTAGGGGCCATGCCATAATGACTCGAATTTCCCTGTACCAATTACATCAACTTCCTGGTTGTAAATAAGGACTAATTCACCCTCTGAGAAGATGTGAGGCTAGACATTTTTGTCGTATTGTGCCTTTATACGTCTCTTATGTGCTTTGTTGGCCAATTGGGCTTCACGACGCGTTTCATCTAGATGGATGAGGTTAAGGAGACGTGCTTCTTCTTTTGAGGTGTCAGGTAACAAGCCTATCGTGAGTTTTAATGATGATATTTCGCATTGGATTGGCAAGATAGCTTCCAGACCATACACCAATTGAAAAGGAGTAAATCCGGATGCGTTTCTCACCGAGGTTCGATACGCCCACAAGGAAAAGTACAGGATCAAGTGCCAATTCCTTTTACGGACTCCTATCATTCGTTGAAGCATTCGTTTAAGAATTTTTTTAATAGCCTCAACTTGTCCATTCGATTGTGGATAATAAGGAGTAGAATTATCATGCGACAATCCTAACTTGGCTGTAAATTCAGACATCATATGGTTGCAAAAATGCTTCCCATGATCCGTAACTATAGGTTGTGGGACCCCAAACCGTGCAATAACATGGTTGAAGAAAAACAATGCAATTGTTTGTCCTGTGTTATTGAATGTAGGCATCGCTTCGGCCCATTTGGTAAAATAGTTGACTGCGACAATGTAGGGGCACTTAGCAAGAACTCTTTTGACAATGTAGGGGCCATGCCATAACGGCTTGAATTTCCCTGTACCAATTACATCAGCTTCCTTGTCATAAAGAAGGACCAAGTTGCCCTCTGAGAAGATGCGAGGCTGGACATTTTTGTCGTATTGCGCCTTTATACGTCTCTTATGCGCTTCGTTGGCCAATTGGGCTTCACGATGCATTTCATCTAGATGGATGAGGTTAAGGAGACGCGCTTCTTCTTCTGAGGTGTCAGGTAACAAGTCTATCGCGAGTTTTAACGATGATATTTTACATTGGATTGGCAAGATAGCTTCCAAACCATACATCGATTGAAAAGGAGTAAATCCGGTTTCGTTTCTCACCGAGGTTCGATACTCCCACAAGGCGGAGTACAGGATCAAGTGCCAGTTCCTTTTACGAAATCCTATAATTAATTGAAGCATTCGTTTAAGAATTTTGTTAATAGCCTCAACTTGTCCATTCGATTGTGGATAATAAGGAGTAGAATTATCATGAGACAATCCTAACTTGGCTGTCAATTCAGAAATCATATGGTTGCGAAAATGCTTCCCATGATCCGTAACTATAGCCTGTGGGACCCCAAACCATGCAATAACATTGTTGAAGAAAAACAATGCAGTTGTTTGTCCTGTGTTATTGAATGTAGGCATCGCTTCAGCCCATTTGGTAAAATAGTCGACTGCGACAATGTAGGGGCCCTTAGCAAGAACTCTTTTGACAATGTAGGGGCCATTCCATAACGGCTTGCATTTCCCTGTACTAATTACAGCAGCTTCCTGGTCATAAAGAAGGAACAAGTCGCCCTCTAAGAAGATGCGAGGCTGGACATTTTTGTCGTATTGCACCTTTATACATATCTTATGCGCTTTGTTGGCCAATTGGGCTTCACGATGCTTTTCATCTAGATGGATGAGGTTAAGGAGACGCGCTTCTTATTCTGAGGTGTCAGGTAACAAGTCTATCGCGAGTTTTAACAATGATATTTCGCATTGGATTGGCAAGATAGCTTCCAAACCATACACCAATTGAAAAGGAGTAAATCCAGTTGTGCTTCTCACCGAGGTTCGATACGCTCACAAGGCAGAGTACAAGATCAAGTGCCAGTTCCTTTTACGGACTCCTATCATTCGTTGAAGCATTCGTTTAAGAATTTTGTTAATAGCCTCAACTTGTCCATTTGATTGTGGATAATAAGGAGTAGAATTATCATGCGAAAATCCTAACTTGGCTGTCAATTCAGACATCATATGGTTGTGAAAATGCTTCCCATGATCCATAACTATAGGTTGTGGGACCCCAAACCATGCAATAACATGGTTGAAGAAAAACAATGCAATTGTTTGTCCTGTGTTATTGAATGTAGGCATCGCTTCGGCCCATTTGGTAAAATAGTCGACTGTGACAATAATATAACCATGCCCCCTAGACGAAGGAGGGTTACAAGTCATGAAATCGATACCTCATTTTGTAAATGGTCCAGCAGAGACAACAAGAAGCATTGGCACGAGCGGTTTGCGGATTTTATGATCATAAATTTGGCATGCATGACAACTTCTGACTGCGAGGATGCAATCTCGAAAAATAGTAGGCCAAAAGTAATCGGCGCGAAGTATCTTCTATGCGGTAGCATAACGAGATAAATGTCCACCAAAAGCCCCAGAATGAAAATCATTTAACACTTTTTCGGCCTCCTCATGAGTGAGGCACCTCCTTAAAATGGTATCGACACCACGAAGATAAAGTGTATTGTTAACAATCAGATAATCTTTGGCTTGGTATCAAATACGTCGCTGATCAGAGCGAGAGGTATTAGGTCGAAAAGTTTGGGTTTGGAGATAAATGATGAAATCTCCATACCAGGGATTAGATGATCCAATCAGAAACAGAGACTCGTCTGGAATAGATGGTTCTGATGTAGTTGTAGTACTATCATAGGGAAGGTCAAAGAGAAGATCAGCCAAAACTAAAGACTTCTTTGACTTGGATTTGATGAATTCCAAATCAAATTCCTGCAAAATGAAGATCCATTTTGAATACTTGCCCCCCCAGCAATTGACGTGATAAAATTTAAGTCATGGGGTTGCAATCCGAAACTATTGTTGTTTTTCGGAGCAGGATATAATGGCGAAATATTTGGACAGCTTGAACGGCTGCCAAGGCAAGCTTTTCTACGTACGAGTACTTAACTTCTGTATCATTGAGATTACGACTCAAATAATAGATCGGATGTTCAATTCCATCTTCTACTTGGACCAAAATCATAGCAATGGTCGTTTTAGCCGCAGCGATATATAGGAAATAATCATTTTGATAATTTGGAGGATACCTTAATGATGCTCGGACAAGATGGTCCTTGAAAACATAAAAAGAAGCTTGCGCAACTTGGTCCCAATGGAAGGGAACCCCCTTTTTCAATAATCGAGTAAATCCTTTAGCCATTTCGGCATAGTTTGGAATGAACCTTCTCAGGAAGTTAGCCTTTCCTTGAAGTTTCTATATCTGAAGTAAGTTTTAAGGAACAGGCAAATCAAGAATGGCCTGAACCTTCAGTGGGTCTATTCGAATTCCTTCTTTTGAGACTACGAATCCGAGCAATCGACCAGAACCAACACAAAACACACATTTGTGCAGATTGAGGCATATCTTGTAGTGTCGGCATGATAAGAAAATGGCTCTCAAATGCATAGGGTGATCAGTCTGTTTTCGTGAATGCACTGGTAAATCATCTAGATATGGTTGAAAAATGTGCTTGATTTCATTGAAAGCATAATCCATTGCTCTCTGAAAAGTTGCCCCAGCGTTCTTTAAACCAAACAGAAGTTTCCGATATGCGAATGTGCCCCAGGGACAGATGAATGTTGTTTTATGTTGGTCATCTGGGTGGATATTGATTTGATTGTAGCCGAAAAATCCATCCATAAAAGAAAATATTTCGCATCCAGCACAATCGTTAATAATCTGGTTGATAAAGGGTGTAGGATAGTTGTCTTTTGGACAAGCCTGATTAACATCCTGATAATCTACGCACACTCTAATTGTTCCTTGTTTTTTCATAATAGGAATGATATTGGAAACCCACTCAGTTAGCGGAACAGGGTAAATGAAACCAGCACGCAAAAGTTTTTCAACTTTTGTTTTGATGGCAGCGGCTTTCTTCGGATGAACAGGACGAAGCCGTTGACGCACCGGTTTGACATCAGGATACATAGTAATAGTGTGTTCAACTATACTAGTATCTATGTCTAGCATTTCCTCGTAAGACCAAGAGAATACGTCACGAAATTCACGAAAAAGAGAGCGATATGAATCAAGTTCTGATGGAGAACAAGATACACTGACATGAATATTTTCTACAACGCCAGGTTTAGTCAAAATATCAATAGAAATCATTTCTTCAATATTTGATAAATTTCGCTCAGAATCAATTGCATTAATCGGAAAATAATTCAAAAATAAATTTTGAATGGATGGGTGATATAGTTCACTAAAATTATTTTCTTCATAATCTGGAAGATGGGAACGATGATGATAATATTCCCATGGTTCTCCTTCTGCCATCATATCTTCCAAAATATTTTCATCTGTCAAAAATTTTGAAGAAAATGGATTAGATGGAGTACTAAAATCTAATGAACGATCAACCCAAACACTCGGCAACGCTGATTTTGGATTTTCCGCCCAAGCCAAATATATTGATTGTTATTTTAGCTCAATAGGGCTAAGCATCATCCAACATAGAAATATCAGAATCACCCGTACTCTTCCGTAAGCTAGATAGAGTGGAAGAGATCATGTAGCAGGTCTCTATGCTTGCAATTTTTGCCCACGTCGTTGGTGGCGGTAATGCAAAGGTTCCCATAAGAGTGGAATCCTTTAAGATTCATACACCAATGTTCTGGATTTCTAGTTGGGGTAAGTGAATATACAGAACGCTTCCAGTTACTTGCGAAGCGGAGGAAAAAAAGGATAATTGATTAATGACTGTAATAGTACCTTTATGAGGAAAGGCAACCATTCTAAAATATGTAGAAACAATTGCAGTCATCACATATACCCATGGTCTTTCGAGTAAAATATTATAGTCAAGGGGTACGTCAACAACCTCAACATCAATACTTTCTGTTTTCCCCCTAATTCAATTTGCAAGTTATTAATAATACCACAAGGTTTATATGTTCTTCCATCAAAAACCTTCAACGGCATTGATGATTGTGATAATCGCGACGAGCCAAGTGACTTCCAATAGTTTAGAGACATAATGTAGGTAGATGCTCCCTCATCAATAATAGTACGATGAACAAGGTGATTGAGAACATTTACTTGGATGTAGAATGCCAATTCTACTGGTAGCTACGGTACATTGCCTGTATTATTAAAGACGACAAGATTAGAATCAATTGGATCAATTCCACCAATGGCCAACAATAAAGCTTGCTTCTGGGATGGACAATTTTGTAATACCTCAAGAGCAGACATAGCTAAAGGGGATTGAGCCAAATCTTCAACTATATTATAATTTTATGCAGCTCTTGCT